>JAUYWI010107139.1:0-11136 GCA_034780595.1 Parotoplana pacifica
ACTGATATGTAGTGTTATGACATTTTCAATACATTTCATTACATTCACATTTTATATGCTTTTGTTGTAAATAATATGTTTAAAATATTTTTCCTGAATAATAGTGTGTAATTTAATTGTTATTTATTATGTCTACCATATTTAAACATGAATAAACTCATTATGTTTGAAATAATTAAAAATATTATAAAATAAATGAAAAATCATAAGAATTAAGTGGGGTGACTAATAATGTGAAACTTACTGTACATATTCAACATCCTGGGACTAACAGCAAAACAGTGGAAAGGATCTGGAGAGTTCATTAACAACACAATAAAGAAAATTGAAGGATGCTGTTAACAGCCAGCATTACGAGTAGAAGCAGAAATGACCAACAAGTATGCATGCCAACATCATTTTGTGGACAGCTTAAAAAGAAAAGCAAACGAGTTTAACTTGCATCCAAGCATAAAGATAAAGGTGATGCGAATTTCAAGAAATGGGCAGCATCATATAAACATTACACTTAACAAAGAATAAGTTCAACAAGTCAAAACCTTGAAATACCTTGGAGCAATTATAACATCGGAAGGAAGGTGCATAACCATAATCCGCGCAAGCATTGCAATGGCGAAAACGACATTTATAAGAATAAAATAATTACTAACAAAAAAATACTATTAGAAATTAAGAAGAACATCGTAAAGATAATTGTATGTAGCACTATATGCAGCGGAAACCTGGGCATTACAAAAAAGACAATAAGAAAATCTAAGCGCTAGCAATGTGGATTTGGAGAAGAATGCAAAAAATAACATTGAAAGACAACAACAATTGGTTGAACAATTTCTTTGAAACATTGATAGGTAGAAGGAGTAGGATACACTGACCGCAAAGCTAGCCTGGTTTTATTGCCTGTGATTATTCCATGTTGAGGAATTATAAATCGTGTGTCTATTCACAGGGCAATATTTCGAACAATAGAAAAATAATTGTTCGTATCTGCAAAAAAGAAACCGTAACATCTTTTTTGAAGAATTTACTAAATGTGTGCTATATTTTGCTAAGTTTAATTTTAGGTAATACTTCTTAATGATTATTAAACCCCGAAAAATGCAATTTCTGCAGGTGTTACGGTTTCATTTCTCAAGCCCTGTATATCCATTCATTATGCTATGCTCCTAATATTCCTTATTCTAAGACTAATATTATTCTGAATATAATAAATCTTTTCATTATACTATTCCTCAAAATGCTGATGCTATCATTTCTGTTACTGCTGTCAATTCTGCCAAAATTTATAGCTCAAAATTAATAAAATTTATTATTTACATCCCAAGTAACTCAGTTTTGTCATAATACATAAGTTAGATAATATTGGATTTTAAATAGTTGATACCAACTGTTCATTAAACTTTCTTAATATCAATGGTTATTTTAAATCCAACAATGAATTTATTTATTTTTCTACCAATAGTAATAATTAGTCAGATAGTTCAATCAGGTTAGGTTTTATGTAGGATGTAATAAATTTATAAAAATATTATGATGATATCTTTGATTTCATGAAGCTATCCATAAAATCATTAGTAATAACAGAATTCATTCTATTAATGTTGTGCATTTTTGTCTAGTTATAAACATTTAATTACATAATCGAAGAGATTCATGATATCGACAGTAATCCATTTTATCACCAAACTTATAGTGATAGATTATGTAATAATTGTCAAATTGTTACACCACATTCTATCACTTTATAATACTACATGATCTCAGAACAATAACTATTTAAATCAACAGATTTAGTATATAGCAGAAATAACATTTCTTATAATAACCACAATTATGATGTTTTGACATAATTTGTAATATTGGTTCTTCACTCAATCGTGGCCATTACATTTCTTATACATACTGTGAATATAAATTGTTCGTATATTAATTATTCGACCATCTTAAAAGTTGATTTTGATCAAATAACGGTTATTTAGTCTTTTACATTTTGAAGAATGATGGTTGTGTATGTACACATAGAACTGAGGGTCCCATAGTATATACAAATGTTACCAAGAGGTACATACGTTACTACGCAAAAATCAATCAACCTGGTTGTTATATTAATTGACAATGCTACCGTAAATAGAAGATCCAATTTTGTCATCCATGGATTGGAATTGATATACTTACGAGAATTGGCGGGCATTGTTGGTTATTAGCAATCAACCAGTGACCTTGATTTAACAAAAGAAACATTTCTAGCCCTCAAGCATACATGTCTTGCGCTTTCTGAGTACACATATTATTTATTCACCAGTTTAGGATTTTCATTTATCTTGCTTCGAAAGTTACAGTCGGGCAACATTGAGTCGCGTTTTGGTGGTGCGGTGCAAATTATTTTATCGCAATGGGACCAGTACTAGAAAGTTACAGAAAAATCCCATCTACTTCGCTCTGAAATTTTCTCATTTGTCCCTGTATGAAATTGATTCCGTGATCACTCCGTTCAAAAGATTTTTAACAGTATCGCTAAGAATTTGTGATAGATATTATGTCCGACAATTTGCGCCCAATAACAACGTCAGGAAAGCGTAAACTTAATACAATTAGCAGCAAATCTTAATTTAACAGGACATTTGTCATAATTATTATAAAAACATTTTGTGAAAAATCCTAACTTGTTGATATGTATCATTAAATATCTTAAAATATTGGTTAAGTTCAATAATTTTTAGAATATTCAATATAGTACAGATATGTGATAAATATATACACACAGCCTAAGGAATTCAATAAATTATAGCGTGGACACTGGTATACATATATCGTACAGTATGAATTTGGGTTGACTGGCCAGGTGCTATTTATAGAAGTGCATAGTTAAGCAGATGACCAATAAAAATAAATGTAGCTAGTCAATAACGTTTGATGTATAGAGGGCGGTAGGGGTAGGTGCAGAATGGTATTGGGGTATTACATAAACAATATACAGTATACAGGACACATTCACTTAAATGAAATCCCATCTTGCTCAAACTTATAATTTCGAAGACATTAGAAATGGTGTAGTAACAACTTGGTTTATGGTTTCTGGTCTCTAAAGTCCCGCATACTGAGACAGGTCCTTAAAAATTGATTTTTTATAATGAAAATGTATTTGATTAAGAATAGTTAGATAGTAGTATATACATATGTATGTCATTTGAAGTGGTTTGGAAATGCCCTCTTTTCATAAAATTGAATTGCAGACATAAACGAAGGAGAATACTTCAACTCTGTTAAAACAACATTCAAAAATGGAATTGTTTAAAACTAAATATAATAATTATGCAATATAAATGACTTGGCAACCATACATAAATAATCTACATTAGGTATCTATTAGGCAAAAATATACCTTTCAGTAATGTAAAGACTATTTAAAAAATCTTAAAACATTTCTATTGAAATTTTTCAAAAGCAAATCATTATTATTTAAAGATTTGTTAGGAGTTTAATAATATATAATTACCAAATTGCTCCAAAGCGTCATGGTCTATTTCAACTATGTTTTCTATCGTGATGTCTTCCTGTTGGAGTGCAGCTTGTAAACGTTCCATATATTCAATGACTACATTACTTAGATGTACATTAAAGTTATTGGCAAGTTGATTCAATGCATTCATGACATTTTGGATTCTTAAATTGATTGACGCCACCACTTGCAGCGGTAGAACTCTTTTGTTGCGCGGTAAGGTTGGTTGCTTGGCTGAGATTGTTTTAAGTTCCCTATTTGACCCTATGCCACCTGAAATATTATACATTATTAAATTTAACATGATATCGTTTTTAAAAATATTTTTTGGTTTTTGAACAGTTAGTAGAACTCATAAATAGTGCGATAAAGAATCAACACTACTCAGTGTGAAACCGGTAGTGTTCTGGAATTATGCTAGAGTCTTTGGGATGAATATTGCACTATTTATGCTTTTTGCTTTTTATTAAAATACATTTTTGTAGGTGGATGTGTTATACTATTCATTTTTAGATCGAAAATTGGCATCTCTCTAGTTCAGTTGTCGCTGCTACTTTTTAAGTAGCTTGGCCATTCTTGTGTCTCGATTAATTGGTTATTACACTATTTATTTTTGGAATTTTATGGAAAATCAATTTTGCTTTTTGTGCTTGTGTGGTACTAATAATTTTCACATCTGAAATTCGAATCTCTTGAGCTCTTATGTCTCTGCTACTTTTCTATGTTCACTTGATGATTCCAAGAATGGGTTAAAGCGGTATGTTCTGGAATTGTGCTCGAGTCCTTCTTATAATGTACCAAGCCAGTCTTGCCTCAGGATTAAGATTAGAATGACTGGAATGTGAAAATACCAAAGAACGAAACCGGTCATGTTGACATGTAGGTTTCTATTCGTTTGAAATATTTGTTGACCATAAATAAACACTATTAGACCAAAAATGAAATTCTACAAAATAAATATGCTGAACATCTTCATATAGAAAAAGCAAAATGAAAAATACAGACATTTTGGAAATGCAATGACAGAAATGTCAAAATTCTGGAAATAACTGTTTGAATGCTGTTTCTGCACCTTTCCCTGCACAGCTATTAGTAAATATGACACTGTATCATTCTTTTATTCACACAATGACCTAGTTAACACGTTTTGCCCTTCTTTTATGCTGATTGTATGAAACCTCCACAATTCCAGCTGCAGCATTTGTCAGTTCCTCAGCAAGCATCAACATAAATCGTGCTTTGAACGGAATCCCTGAATTGATCGCCGACATATCTTAATACTGCAGAAGCCACCGACTGGTGGAATACAAACAAACCATTTGGTCGAAGTTGTCAACACCGCATTTTGTCAAGTTGCACATAGTTGGCAACTACATCGGGCATTATTTTCACCCTCGTGATAGTCAATGTTGAATAAAGCATAGTAAGTAAAGCCACAACTCTCTGAGGTTTGCATTTGTAGTTCGTGTCTATTGTTCCTGAATCACTGTTCCTGTAGAGATGTCCTTATTTAGGAGCTCTTGGACCGGAGGCATTTCTCTGGGATTTTCTGAATAGTTTCGAGCAGACTTGTATTTTGCCCTTGAGATATTTGGCCAGTTTAGTGACGTGAAATAAGTATCTATTCTAAGATTGGACTCAGAGTCCAAATTAGGTGCTGCCAATTGTTTCAAGATAAATTATGCAAATGGTTCAGTTGTAATTCATCTTTCAGACCTTTTCATAGGTAAGGAATAACTCAACACTAGACCTCACACAAAAATAAATTAATCACAAATTTCGCGTATTATTAGCCATATTTGGTGGGAAATGGCTACTGGTCAATTGTGAGAAATGAATCAGGTACATAATACTTATTTCAGGTATGATCAAAACTGTTCCATAACTCCCAAATTAGTGTAAATTTATCCACTGCCAATTTCCGCTCTGTTAGACTTCACATCAAAGCGAATATATTTCAGGTTGCTTAACCCTTTAGGCGCGGAGTATTTTTTGGATTTTTTTTAAAATTCCAAATAAATATATATTATATTTTTGATTAAATTTTGAAATGTAAATTACATAAATACAAAAGCATCAATAGGAGTATAGTTCATCTGCTTGATCAGGTATGATATTGCGCCTATTTGCTTTACGACGGCGATCAATAGGTACAGGTTCAATTCCATGAGGATGGTGAATATTGTGACCTGGTCCTGAGAGTTGTACTGTTACTTCTTCAGCCTCCGATTCTGGTTCACTGGCTGAATCTGCAGCTATAAATTCAGCTGCTTCGGCTGCAGTATAACGTTTTGCCATTTATAATAATATATAGGTATCGTGTATAAATGAAGATTACAGTTTATAAACAAATAATTAGATAACTTGAACAATACTAGAAAATCGATGGATTCTCGTTGGCTGTTGTATGCAGCTATATAGGTATGTGTGTGAGTAGGTAGGTAGGTATAATATTAGAAAACAAGCTGCATATTATGTGTGTGTGTATAACCCTTGACATTCTGTTCTGCAAAAACTGAATTTTATAGTTCCTTGAGCACAACTCCTTTATTGGGGTATTTCTTTCCACACAGTGAGGTCTTTGCTTGAAACTTCATTGGTTTAACATTTTTTCAGAGTATTGACAAGGAGGGTTTGTTTGAACACTCAAGGGCTGAATTTCTTCTCGTCCTCTGAATTTTTGGATGGCAGCGGATTCCTCAGCCATTTCTTCTTCATCAGAGCTCTCATGAAAGAATAGGTTAGGGTCAGGGTTTTAGGTTTAGTGGTTCAAAATATCAGTGCTCAAAAGAAAAGAAATGAATTGATTTGTTAGCTACCTGTACAATAAATGAATAATAATAGTAATTTAAATTTACCACCTCTGGCCGATTCTTTATTGAACTGCATTATTTTTGCCAGTTAAAGCGCAGCAATTGAGACATGTATATGAAAGTAGCCAAGTACCAGATCGGGATTGATAAATAACTGCAAATTAATTCACCCAGGTGTACAGTATTGTGAAAATTAATTGTATCATTTGATTTGGAAATTCCTAATTAATTTTTGAAAATCAAAATTAACTTTGAATTTAAAACATAAAATATTGGCCGAAATATCCCATTTCTCCACGTCTGCTAGTGCATCTTTAACATGCCAGAAACACTCCACGACCTTGTCATTTACCACCTCATCCAATGCAGTAATCAAGCGGAAATAGCAATATATCTATACCTTAAAAAGTACAGAGTGAGCGAATTATCAGCAGGTACAGCACTACAAGTACAACTTTTGCAGCCCACATAGGGCGCTGTGGACGCCGCCACATTATTGGTCCAGCAGCTGCACGTGGTCTTGCTCGCGCCGTCCTTCTAGTATTTTTTGACTACTGCACTATTTATTTTGGAATTTTATGAAAAAAAATCTAATTGCCATGATACCAATAATTTGCCGGTATGAAATTGCAATCTATAGAGCTCCTTTGAATCTGCCACATTCCAAGCCGTATGAACTTAGGTTCGGCAATTTCTGATGATGCCTAATGAGGGTGAAACTGGGTGGTGAAACTTGTGATGGACTTTTTGGGATGATCTGCCAAGCCAACCTTGTGTCATGGTTAATTGAGATATTGTACTATTTATGCAAAATCATTTTTGTTTTGGAATTATGTTGGAGTTCTTGGGATGACCTTCAAAGCCATACTTGTGTTAATGATAATTGAATATTACATTAGTTATTTTGGAAATCGATTTTGCTTTTTGTGTTGTTGTGATACATACCTATAATTTGCAGATCTGAAATTGGAATCTCCAGAGCTTCAATATCTCTGCTACTGTTCAAATTGTATGAACTTAGCTAGGACAATATTCAATAGTCTCCTGATGATCCCTAATATTGGTCAAATTAGTAGTTTTCTGAAATTGTGCAAGACTCCTTAGTATGATCTGCCAAACCAGCCTAGCATCAGGGTTAATTGACTGTTACAGTATTTATTTTTGTTTTTTGTGTTTATGTGATACCAAAACATTTCTGGAGCTCAATAGTCTCTGCTACGTTTCAAGTTGTACGAACTTCGGTTCGGCGATTTAACGTATTCATATTATGATGGTGACCCTTTGTGTTCTGTAATTGTGAGGAGTGCTTGTGATGATCTTCTAAGCCAGCTTTGTGTCAGGTTTAATTGAATATTACATTATTTATTTTTGACTTTTTATGCAAAATCATTTCTTCTGCAGTAATTGTGTGATGCCAATAATTTCCAAACGGGAAAATTCCAATCTATTGAGCTTCAAAATCACTGCAATGTTTGAAGAAGTACGAACTTAGCTTCGGCAATTTCCTATGTTCACATGATGATCCCTAATAAGTGTGAAACCGGTAGTTTTCTGGAATTGTGCTAGAGTTCTTTGATATGATCTACCATGCCTGGGTTAAGGGGGTTCACCATCTCTCAGGCTTCTGTGATGTGCAATACAGCTATTGTCGGTGCTGATTAGCCATATCCTCACATGCAAGACCATTTGGTCATGGTGAGGAGCCACATCCTACAAAAGGTAATCCTGGTGCTACAGAAGAGAGCGGTTCTAGAGTCGAGCACTGGAATAAGGGTCCCCAAGCCTATGATGTTCTCATCGTGTTGAGATGATGAATGGTCAGGTGTAACTGGTCTCAAACGGGAGGTGTCGGATTCAGTGGACATGTCCGGCTGATGGCAAGCATAGCCCATTGTCCCAGCCCAATCATGGGGATCTGATGGGTGGTAAAGCTCTCCGTTACTCATCTCTTAGCTGTTAACAAAAAAACGGTTTAATCCCAATCCCTACTGGCAAGCACATATTTAGATCCTGCTCTATGTGGAGGTGACACGTTGTGCTCTCCAAAGTGCAATGGGTGCATATCCATTCTCCAAGGCCCTCCCAATACCCCTCATCTAAAAACTACATTACATAAACCAAACACATTCAATAAACTACAACTCAATACAAAATGGCATCTACAACGCCTTACAAGAACTCTCAACATTTCTGCATCCAAGATTCAAAACTCTCAACAAAATCAAACACACCTTAAATACCAAACACTCAGACAATATAGAGGCACCATCAAATTGACATCCCTTCCTCATTCTCCTCCTCCACTTGAAACACATCTACTACGCCAGATTTGGTTCAGGGTAACTTGACAAGTGTACTATTTATTTTTGGCTACTTTTCAAGTAGTACCAACTTAGGTTTGGCAATTGCCTATCTCAACCTGAAGATCCATGACAAGGGTAAAACTGGTAGTCTTCGGGAATTAATTTAGCTTTTTGTGATTTTGTGATACTAATAATTTGGAGATCAAAAAATTGGAATCTCTGCCAATGGTCAAGTGCTATGAACTGAGATTCGGAAATTTCCTATGATAACATTATGGTGGAGTCTTTGGGAGCATCTGCTAAGTCCCAAATATAGATGTAACTGGTAGTATTCTGGAATGTGCTGAAGTCCTTGGAGACTTTTTGTGAAGCCAGTGTTGTGTCAAGATTAATTGACTACTGCACAATTGTTTTTTTATGGAAAATAAATCAAAATTTTTGTGTTGGTTGATACCAATAATTTACAGATCTGAAATTGGAATCTCTAGAGCTCCTATGTCGCTGCTACTTATCAGTTACCAACTTGGGTTCGTCAATTTCCTATGTTGACATAATGACCATAGTAACTGGTAGTGTTCTGGAATTGAGTTAGAGTTTTTGGGATGATCTTCCAAGCCAGTCTTGCGTCAGGGTTAATTCAGTATTTTGACATTTTATGCAAAGGCTCTTTGGTTTTTTGTGTTTGTGTGATACCATTTAATTTGCAGAACTGACATTAGAATCTCTAGAGCTCCTATGGCTCTGTTACTTTTCAAGTAGTATGAACTTAGGTGCGATAATTTCCTATGTTCCGATCTCCCAAGCATGCTTTGTGTCAAAACTACAGTATTATATTTTTAAACTTTAAATGTATATGTTGAGTATAACATATTTAAACTAATATTGATTTAATAAACTACACTTGGAGAATGTGAACAATAACCATGGAATGATGAAACACAAACCGAATATGTGTCATTAGGCAGACTCCACAAGTATTGTAAAATTAAATCTATAGTTGATAAGTGTTAGGGCTACTCCTATTATTTTGGTCCCAACCAAGAACGTCATTTTGATATCAAAACCATGCCAATACTTATTTAGATACATCGAAAAAAGCACCAAAAATTGTCATCAGGTCAACGTAGGCCTGATAACACATTTTGGGTATAAAATTGATCAGTAATTGTCATCAGATCGACGTTTGAACAAACTAAAAATTCAAATATTTATTTAACGATTCATCTGGTGTTGTTTTAACATTAATTTCTGAACTCAACGGCATCAATTTACTCTATTCAAAGAACATCAATTAAATGCCACTTCCATTCGTATTAGAAATTACCCTAGACTTTAATTGTGAAAATACTAATGGTTGTTAGTTTGCATTAATAATTAAAAGTCGATATACATAATTTAGATAAACCTCAAATAAATGTATTAGACTCGCATAAAATTACATAGCGTTTTCTACATAGACGAGTATTTACTGCGTCTGGAAATGGTAGTCTTTACTTTGTCTTTACTATATTAAAGCTACCCTCTCTCCCCTAGGACGATATCAAAATTCCCTTGATGTGTAATTAGGTACACTATCATTAACATTTAATAACATCAACAAAAATATTTTGAAACAAACAAATGGTACTATGTGGTAGTAAAGACCGTTGGTTTACATTCTTAAATATCGAAATCAGCTACAGAATAATCTGATTAATTCATCAACTAGAGATTTTTACTCTATGCTAAAATGTGTTTTTTAAAAAGAAAAAATCCGAAAATGAGGGCAATCTAGCGGTCTTTAAAAAGAAATAAAGATTAACAACATTTTAATTAAAAGGGTAACATTGATAAACTCAAATAACTAGACTATTTTTTAATCCGATAAATAATTACCTGCCGTGTCGATTTTTGCTGAAGTATTCCTAAAAATATGAAAATCAATTTAAGAATCAATGAACGGCAAAATCAGTGACAATGGTTTTATTCTGTATTTTTTCTGGCATTAACACTAGAAGCGCTGGACCCGTCAATTAACGATTTTTCGAAATTTGAACATGTATAACTTTTTTTAAATTTAATTTTTTACTTATTCCTTCCATCACTATTTTTTTATTGTAGAGATGCGTAAAGGTAAACAGATTTTTTTAGTCTAACTCATCAAGAAAAAAAGTTATGGGTAGTTATACCTTTAAGCGCCGAACCCGTCAATTGACGATTAATATAAATTTATAAATTTTTTGAAACTTAAATGTTATGTTATTACGTAATTATGTAATTCACAAATGTAGTTGATCAAAAATAAATGCAGGTTTTATTTTCCATGTATATTTATTTATTTCAAGTAGAAAAATCTGTGTATATATGGACAAGAATGAACCAACATAAAACACGCTGACATAAAAACATACACGTGTAAACAAAGTTACTAATGAAGCGCCTGACATAAGCAGAACATACCACACTCTGACCATATTGCCTGAGATGTAAGACACATAAAAAGTTACTCTTTATCAAAACACGTCACACACATGACAGCTTGACA
>JAUYWI010107150.1:0-11136 GCA_034780595.1 Parotoplana pacifica
GAACCAACATTTAATGTCACTTATTTCAATAATTATTAGAATTTATATTAGGAGAGTTAACCATCTTTAGGGAATTTCTTTGGCCCATCCAATCTTATTTCATTTATCTTTGTTTTATTCATATATTTTTAACTTAGGTAGGTATAGATAACTTTTAGTATAAAATCTATTTTCAGATCATTATAAAGCCATTCACATTTTCTCTATAAATTAACAAAAACTACAAAGTTTATTTTATAACTTTAAAATTATGCATCTGATGAATCATATTAATGTAATTTTTGAACATCATCTAATTTAATTTTGTTTCATTATACCAAATTTTACTTAAATTGTTGAAGTTTCGTTTTATACTACTAACACATGCTACTCGATTCTAGGCGGTTGCTAGGGTGTACCGGTATGGTTTTGGGACTATTTTAAAATACGGAAATACATCACCGTCACTATTTTCTCTTCACGACGTGAAAATATATCAATAGATATTTACAAACTCAAAAATACGGAATATACGAAGAAAAAAACATGTCTGGCTGTATCAACAAAACTAAATCGGATTTTTATAGTCCATTGGACAGTTAATATATGTGCCAAATTTCATCCAAATCAGTTTAAAGTTTAGGGACAATTAATGTGATGCAGAAATAAATAAATAGATAAATAAGAAACAATTTGATAAAATGGTTATCCTTAATCATTCATAGTTCGAAAACCCTTAACAGATTTCTATGAAATTGACACACAAATGACAGAATTTGATCTTCTAAGTTTATCCAAAGTTTATCCCATTTTCATAAGCCCTTTAATGGTCTTGTAAGGTTAGATAGCTTACCTATAGTGCTGACGGCCTATTGCCATAGACCTAGATAATAATATCATTCTATCTATTAAATAAACAGTATATGCAGAGGGAATGTTCAAGGTCATGGAAAACCAGATCAAAATGAAGTACTCTTAAAAAATGTCAAATTGATATTCTTATTTATCTATAAAACGTTAAGATCATATTAATTATAGTTTTTGTACTTCTTAACCTACTTTTAATATTATAAGATTTAAAAACTCTCTATTTGTAGTAATAAATTAATAGTTCATATAAAAGTTGGCTTGACTTAACCAAAATTATTTAGTGAACTTTTTCATGTAACATCTTTTGGTCTTAACGTCCCTCCCCCAGGTTAAAGGATAGCTCTCAGAAAAAAATGAAACTTGGCCAAAACTGGCAAAATGCACTTAAAAAAAATCAATCCTGAAGCAAAAATATGAGGACATAAATTAATATTTGGTAGATATACTGAAAACATGTACCTATTATTTAATATATATCCCAACTTTTTAAAAAATATATTGATTTCTGTGACCAGGGTACAACCTGAGAGCCATTTAAAAAGCAAATTCTGATTTTATAAAAAAACGCCAGAGAATTGTTTCTTGGTAGATGTCTAACCAATGTTAAAATAATTGACTTAAAAAGTTATGAAATCCTATATATTTAGATAGGAAAAATATTAAATTTGATTTCCTAATAAAGGATAAATAATCTATTGGAAAGTCTTTATGTGATGTTTATTGTCTGCGAAATAAAAGATCCATTTTAAGCCAAGCATTTTGGGAACAAGCCCAGCCAATGTATTAAAAATTAAATTTTCTCAAAATCTATTTTAAAATCTAAATCATTCGAAAACTACTAGAGATTGAATGAACTAGAAACTAATAATAGAACATTTTTAATCATTTAGGAGCGATTAATTGAATATAAACATGACTTCTGAAAAAATGGACTAGCCACATCCAATACTTTGGCTTTTGATGTCTATGTCAAATTTGAAACAAATAAGATAATTTTAGAAGCATTTTTTGTGATTTTTATAAGAAAGTCAATAAATTTTAGCTTAATAATATTTTGAAAAAGTGCAAATTCTAATCTTAATTTATTTTGATCCAGGACACATGTACATAGGTATGTCATGTTCAAAACACAAAACCTACCAAAAGTAAATACTCCCTTTATATCTTTATTATTCTAATTATCTAGTATTTCAAAGATCAGTTTGAATAATTTTCAGTTCTTTGGGACTACAATGTGGCTTCAATTAGTTCGATATCTAATATATTCTAAAGACATTTATCCTGCTAAATGCCATTAATTGGGTTGCTAAGATTTACTGGAACTTAATAATACCTGCATTTTTCTATGTACATCTTGAAAACTATCTATCTTGTGCTCTGCCTTGTGGCAGGTCCATGTCAATGGATATCATTTTCTCCACTGTTCCTTATTACGTGCCATTTCCTTAAGATCTAAATATGACATTCTTACAAAATCCATTAATATGTATTTCCTAGAAGTGTGCCTTCATTAACTGTTTTCGGTAGATTATCCCTTCTTAATATGTGACCTATCCAAATTTTTTGAGAACTAGTTTGATACACATACCTACATACTTATTCATTATAGGAAGTCACTGTAATAGAAGAAGTACCTGAAGAAGAACCAGATTGGGAAAAAGTCGAGCTTTGGGAAGTCGAAGAAGCCAAGCAGAGTTAGTATTAAGTTGTTTTTATTATAAATACTTGCATAGTGTAGGAATAGTGTAAAAAATGGTCTGTTTTCTCTGAAATTCTACTACTGCCTACACATTTTAATCAATAAAATTAATATCTAGGTACAGCCTACATATTCGAATAAGCTGGATCTTTAAAACATTTTGTCAAATATTACTGCATTTTCAAAACCTATTTATCTCAGTTATACAAACCACTTGGTTATCCTTTAAATTTGGTGAGCATTGATATTTTCAAAAGATACCTACATTCATGTTTGCTCTGAACATTTGTTAGGTATTAAATATGTTAGAACCTGAAACCATTGCTTTACAACCAACTATCAAATAATGATGATTACTTTTTCATTATTGTATCTTTTGCTAGAATTATTGAAAGCATGTGCTGACAAAGATATTGATGCTATTGTTGCTGCTATGGATTACATTAAGAAAAGAAAATTCCACGGAAGACTTAAAGCAGAAATGGATTATGCAGAAAAATTATTATGGCGATTACGAAGGTAAGTATAGGTATTTGTTTGTTTCCTTATTTTCTTTTCCAAAAGTATTTTATTTAACCTTCGAAATTACAAGAAATACTCACATGTGAGCTGTGGTAAGATTGGACATGTAATGTAGATCCCATGTCTTGTTCTATTGCGGTAGTGAGGACAGACTGTAACGTGCTAGGCCTTTTCATAAGAGTACCTTATAGGACTCTAAGCGATTGGAGCCCAATGCCTCTAGGTACTTAGCAGGAGCTACACCTTCCTAGACCTAGACTCCGCAGTAGATTTATTTCAGTTGCAAAATGTTAAGCGTCTTACATGGTTATAATCAGGAAATGTCCTTTATTTAAGTACTTGACATAACGCTACACATCTCACTTTGTTTTCAAGCAGTTTTACTACTGTGTTGTTCGTTATTGATGCGTATAGTATGCTGTTAATAGCTGCTTTTAAGTTTTCAATAGTCTACTGCGGAGCCATTTCTCTAACACTGTACCTAGGTAGGTATCTACCTCATATTTAGAAACAGTGACATACTCGTATAATAAGGGACTGTCAACATCATATGGTCAACTCTATACTTTTGTTTACAGATAACTTTAGGCTGGTTTTTAAAGGTCAATCTTTCATATATCTGAAATCTCTGAATCAATTGCTTTAAAATTTGGAACATTGAAACATTTATTTAAAATTTCAAGGTCATAGATTATGTAACCTTTAGTTTGGACGGGATCAAAGGGTCGAAAACATCTATTTTGAATGGACTAGAACTTAATAATAATAAGAACTTTTGATATCAAATATTATTTAGCTCCTTTTTATTAATTTATAACACTATGTTTGGTCCCCTGAAATTTGTTCTATATAGCAGGGCTGACAATTAGTGATTTTTCACATTTAGGCTTATAACTTAACAGTTATAATAGATATGAATACAATTTTTTAGAATTGTATCACTCAGATTAATATCTTTCAAACAAAAAGAATTTTGTAATTACATACCTATTTTTGTACCTGATAGGTATATTTGATATTAGTGATTTTTCAATCGTGTATTTACTTTAACTTGAAAAATCAATAATATCAAATATCTCAGCAACCGAAATAATTACAAAATTCGTTTTTTGTTTGAAAGCTATTAACTTAAAATATAGTAGGTATTTAAATCAATAATAAATGTGAAAAAATAAATTATTGTCGACCCTACTATATAGATCATATTTAAGGAGATCAAACATACTCGTAGTTAATTGAAAGGGAGCTAAATAATATTTTAAATAATTGAATATCATTTTTTAATTGTTTTGACTTCTAGATCATTCGGCCTTTTGAACTGGTCCAAACCAAATGTTCCATGAACTATGACCTTTAAATTTTAAAAATATGTTCAAGTCAATGTTCCAAATTTCAAAGCAGTTGCTTTAGTAGTTTCAGAGATATGAAAAATTGGTTAGTGGCACACAAAACCTTGAGTTGACAGTCCCTTGTTTTAGTATGTCCATGAGCTAGACATTACAGTTTAAAAAAGTTTTCGAAAATACATTTTAACCACTTTATATTATCTTAATTAAAAAGACAAATATTTGATTTGTTTCATTCAATTTTAAACATTTGTGCAAGTTATGACTGTTTACCTTATTTTTCTAACAGACTTGAAAAGATCCGGATTGAAATGTTAAAACTAAACCAGCCAACAGTTGCAGAAATTAAAAGTTACCAGAAGCCACCAGCTCAAGTGTTTACTGTTATGAAGGGAACGTTTATCATTCTTGGTCACAAGGAATCCGAGCTTAATGTAATTTATTGTCAACTTCTGTATCTAGTTTTCAACGGTCAGGACCGTAGTCAAGGACCTTCGCCCATTCCAACAAAGGACCGCTTTTCCTAAGTTGCCCTTTTTTCTTAGAACAAAGTACTATATTTTACATTGATTCTAATTAAAAAATTCGAAATTTGTAGGCGCTTCCGATATTATGTTTCTTGTATTAAATGTATATATTTTCCTACTTGGACAGAAAAGTTCCTTTTTTATGAAAATACGAAGGTCATGTCTTAAAAGCTGACTACGGGCCTGACGTTTAATGCGAGTAATATAAATAAGTAGTATATTTTTATAAAAGTATGTGCCTTTTAATAAAAAAACAGGCTTCCAATACTTTTCTTCTGAATATCTTCAACTTTTTCTCTTCTTATGCAAAATTTGCAAATTTTCTTTATTTTATGCTTTGATATGAAATATACAAACATTTTATGTTGCTCAGGCAGTGTGATGGTGCCTAGCTGATGAGGTCCAAGATGGCCGAAACAGCTGTCCAGGGCTATCACTTGAGAGTAATATAAATAAGTAGTATATTTTTATCAAAGTGTTCCTGTTTTTTTATTAATCTTAAACATATTTTCTACTTGGACAAAAAGTGCCCTTTTTATGAAAATACGAAGGTCACGTCTTAAAAAATGGCTGCGGGCCTGACGATCATATATTATCTATCCCTATAAAAAAATTTAAAATGAAAGACCTGACCTGACAAAACTTTATGGCTTATTATTTACTTTGACACTAAATTACTGATAAAGAGTTAGCTAAATTAGTGTAGAAAGAACACTTTTAAAATTAATTTATTTTTTCTCATTTTCTGATAACACTGTCACAAAATTTCAGTTTTTTCGTGTTTATCTTTATTTTTCAATATTTCTAGACTAAATCGATGCTGCTGATTCCGAAAATGTGAATTATTTGATCATATATTTGAGACACATTAAAATCTTTTGGGATAACGAGTTACACATAGCTTCCATCAATGACGTCAACAAAGCTGCAAAACAATCAATAAATAGATCAACCAAAAAAGAGACTCAATTATGTATATCCAATACCTACATACAGAGCACAATCTGAGAATTATTTTCCTAAAATTTTTTGATGATTTTAGAAATATTTTAGATGATAAAACCAAATTGGACAATGATTACTTATTATTGAGGTACATTTTTAAAACACAATTGTGGTTTTAAAAACATAATATAACTTAATCAATTGCACAAAAGAGACAGCTGATCAGCAATACTGCTTCTGCTCCCCGTAGCTACATATCTACTACATTTCTAAAACCATATTAAATTTTAATTGAAAGTTCATATTTTGGACTTGATAATGTTATTCATATCCTTATCATTAAAAAAATACAAAAGTTTTTTAGATTGAAATTTTCTAGTTGTTAAATTTTGCTCTTTTCATTCTTACTCTTCTGGTTTTCTTAAACATATTCCATCTTTAAGTTTAAAAGCACAGTATAATGTTTATAGCTATTCTTCTTTATTTATGTAGAAATATGTCATGCATCCTCACAAATGCACCAAAAAAGCTAAAAACGGTTTTATTAATATTTTTACAATGTGTATCAAATTTATCTCAGTTGGACAGTGAGGAAGACAACATCTCAATATTTTATATCAAATAGATTGTTTATGGAGGATCCTGTAGATATGCATAGGTTTTTAGTTAATTTGTATAGATCTGTATTTTCTTCTAATCCAAAGGCCATGACATATGTATTATTATTTTTATAGGAGTGGCGAACAGTTCAAGCTTTGGTTGGGAAAATGGGTAAAGAATCTTTGAAACGACGATGTTTGGGTCTAGATCCTGCTACAGTAAAAGTTGAAATTGCTAAACGAGCCAAACGATTCGTAGACATGTTTGATATTGATCAGGTTCTAGATGTTTCTGCAGGGGCAGCAACATTTCATGCTTGGGTAAGACAGAAAACCATACATTGCGGATCTCTTTTCCCTCTTATTTTTTCCCTTGAAAATCAAAATATAAAGAATTTTATTTAAATACAAATTTTATTGTCTAAAAAGTCAATTTTAAGATGATTTTCAATATTCTTTAGCTAATATTTTTAGGGAATTTATTATGTTTTTATACTATTTTAAATTAAGCATGTCAAATTACTAAATTAGTTTTAAAGCAAAGTTTCTTTTCATTTTTCTTGACAATAAAATGCATTTTACCTATATTCATATTAGGTTGATTTTGGTATTCTTTTGATAAGTTTTCTTGTCATAATTACAACTTCTTTCATTCAATTTAATTTAAGAAATATCTTTTTTTAATTTTAGTCAAATGGAATTATTCAAGAAGTTTTTGAAGATGAAGAACCAGGGTTTGCTCCTGTTTTGTAAAATAACATTCATAAACGATTTTTGTATTAATGTATTTGCCAACTTTTTGAATAAAGAAAACGTACACATTCATAGAATATGTAGAATAAAATCTTTACTGCAGCAAACATTCAAAATAAGAAATAAAAATAATATGCTTATTATGGGGGGGGCAAACAATACTATTACCCCTGCATCAAAATTATTGTGGGGCAACTGCACCCCCCCTGTTCCGACGTGCCTGAAAATGACTTTAACATAAAAACAACATCCCATCAAGATCAAATCAAAACTATGTAATCATGACTGTGCATCTTGTTCTACACCCAAGTTCGATATTTAACAATTTATCAGATTTCAGAAACGATTTGGTAGGTCCACGCCTCAGAAATTTCAATTCTATATTGAGATGCTAATATAGAGTCCAACTTACCTAAAGATTTTAAAACATCTCTCAAATTTTTATTTATGAAAACATGTATCTGAGCAACACCGAAAATTCATTAAAAATATGGAGATAACTAGGTAGGTAACTACGTAGATAGGTAACTATGTATAAATACTGTATGAGTTAAATATTTTGCGACAAATGACTGGGTTTATAAACTTTTTTTGATTAGTTTTGTATATTAAGAACTTTCAGTATTTGTTTTTTTAAATGAGAAGTATTTGGTATATTTTTTTAAATATATACTTATTTTGTAATTATGATAGCATTTATCTGATTTGGTAACCCCACAAGGTTTGATTATTCTTTAAATATGTACAAAATATGGTAAATATATGGTACACTAAAAACTTTCCATTGCTTAAAATATATTTTGAGCTTTTGATTTTTGTCCAGAGACATTAATTTTTTTGTGTGATTAAAACGTGCCGAGTAGAATTTCTTTTATTTTAACGAGATATCCCTGACTTGATTCTCAACAACTAGAAAATTTCATAAAAACTATTTATCAGAAAATAGAAATGACATTTTTTGACCAAATAATGAAAATCCTATAAATTTAGATAGAAAAAAAGAATTTTCTAAAGAAATAAATTGAATGATACACTGGAATGAATACTTTCAAATTTAAAATATACTTTCTATTTACCAATTTAATAGTGTGCTAAAAAGTAAAAAAAAGTCAAAGGAACCCAAAGTCAGAAATTGAGGTCGTAATTTTGGGAAAAGCCTGCCCAATGCATTAAAAAAAATTAAATCTTAATTAATAAAAGTATTCCAAAAACATTAAAATAACCTATAAACTAACAACCATTTTACATCATTTAGAGCCATTATTTTGTGAAAACAAAAACTTCAATATTTACGTACTGGCCCTCAACTAAAAAAGTTAAGCATCCATTGTTCTAATATTTCTCAAATTTTAGTAATAGCTTCGCTTTGATGTTAGAGTCAATTGAAGTATTTAGACTATAAATATCGATAATCAATAAATTAAAAAAAAGTATTTATGTATATGTATTACTGAGTTTCCATTGAACCTACACACCATAAAATTAAGTTTTAAAACCCATTTTTCATAGGTAGTCGAAAATGACTATTTTCCTGAAATTGGAAGTATTACTTTTCTACACTAGGATATCTATTAACATGAGAGCGCAGCGATGGTGTTAATAGATATCCAAGTATAGAAATGTGCTTTTCCAACGAGGGAACGTATTTTTTTCCATACATGAAAATATATTTCTATAATTTATGACCAGAATGTGATTTGAATCTAAAAGAATGAAGCGTACTCCTATTGAAATTATTGATGACATTCATCCTTTGAAAAGCGATAAAAAATACGACACAAATTGGAAACAGTTTCAGGAATATTCAAAATTAATTAATGATGAAAAACCTAACGAAGAAAACTTTTTGCAGTACTTTGATTATTCTGAAGAGAAAATAATGTACAGAAAAGTAAAAATGAGTAGGTAAAAGTTGCGTACAACTTTTGTAAAGAAAAGTGGACTTTTAGCCTATCCATAGAAGAAAATCATTTGTATTTAAGAATAGTGTACTAGAATCGGACGTTATTAAACTTTGAATAGAGTATTAATATTATGTAAAAATGATATAAAATAGTCAATTTTCATTGGTTCTTGTTGTGCCTGCCCAGTCCATGAAAATCAAAGTTTCTCAAAATCCATTATGAGTTTTATATAATAATTATTTATTTAAAGATAAACACATAAAAATACGAATATTTAAAAAATATATACATATTACAGTTACAACATGTACTTTTAAATATATCTTTAGGAGCCAAAAACAGACCAAGTCTGAAACTTTGAAGATTTCATAAACATTTGAACATAATGGTTGGTATTTCTCGAAAAATTAAAAATATCGCGATTTTTGACATTTTACGGTCCTAAAAATCGATAATCAACAACTATTTAATTAAAAAAAAGTTTTGCCAATAAATCTCTCCAATGTACCCGCGTACCAAATTTCAATCAAATCGGTTCATGTGAAGCAGGATATTTTAGTGGAAATAAAATCTTTTCAAACCAAACTTCATGATCATATTTCAAGATAATTATTTAATTATATTCTTACTTAAAATCTAAAATTTTGAAAATGAGAAAACCAGTAATCTCTTCAAAGTTTGACTATTGTAGGGTACACAGCCAGAATGCAGACGATAAAAACAATTATCAAGACGCAACAACTAACCAGATACAAAAAACAAAATTTATTTGCAGTCACTAATTCACTATTTTCATATGGAAGCCCACCACATTTTCCAATAAAATTCAAACATTTGAGGACTGTATCAAATCCACGATCTAGAGCAATTAATTCTTCATCGTCGGCTATAGTTATCAATACCCAAACAGTTACCGGTTCTAAACTTTATAATCAATTACTTTTCGTATGTTGTCAATAACCAATGTCTACAGTCCGGATTGTTGTGTACAAAGTAGCATAAATTTCACATTGACCATAGATTGTTGCTGCAAATTACTGTCTGCCATTTTTAATTATTAACATTAAATAGTGTAGTGCACAATGATTCATATTTTAAATTTGTTCATAGTCTAGACTCTAGATGTCACATGGTTTCGTTTTTTACTTCAAAATGGTCAAGAGATAGACTTAACATAAATAAATGGTTTTGTAAAATCGTGAAATTCGCTTAGAATAAACATAATTCGAACAATTATATGCTATTCAATACAAATGATATTTCATGAGCTTCCAAATAGCTTTTGAATATTTGTCAGTTGTGTAAGACCAGAATAAACACAAACATACACATTAGTGACCCACTAATAAGTACGAATATATCATAATAGAAGTATTTACAGAGAATGAAGTTTTATAATAAATAGAAATAAAATTCATCGTGAAGTTCTTGTTTTCTGCATGCTAATAAGATCTCCAGTGTCATGTTTTAATCTCAATCGATAGATATGATTCATTAAAGCTTTTCTAAAAAGAGAATCAAATACAAAAATTTGTATTGTAGATTGCTATACTTTTTATAGTATATTAATATTTGCTCAAATTTTACCTAATTACAGCATTTAGCTATTCGCTATTGCTTTAACTACGTACATGACCTATTTTTAGATTGTTAAATAGTTTTTGTCAGTAGCAGCAACTAAATTTCATTAGCCCTTAGCTGGTAACATAAAGAGGGATTACACACAAGTTATTTAAATATCTTTGGTCACCTGTTGATAAATTTATCTGTCAAATAATCTTTCCAGGTACCGGTCATGTACCAAATTTCAGCACAATCTATGTATACACCGGTCTATGTAAAAACACGTTACCACTCAGGGGGAAAAGACGCCAAACTATGTATACTAAACTTACTTTAAATCAAAGTGATCATACAGGGTTCATACAGAATATTTGCACCAAAATTCCATACCTTTTCCAGGATTTCCAGACAATTTTGGTCAAAATTCCA
>JAUYWI010107161.1:0-11135 GCA_034780595.1 Parotoplana pacifica
CATCATGGTGAGACTTTGTAATTGAAGGTTCAATTCTACTGTAACAAAGAACTAAAGCTTCAGTACAGTAATTTGGAGCAGTGGGGTTGGAGTGCCAAGTTTAAAATTTTGTTGTGTACTTGTACATCATAGTCTCTAAAAACTTAGTTTTTCTGAGCCAACTGAGGTGCCTAATCTTCAAAAATAGAGCATGTATTATAACAAATCTTTCTGGAATACACAATCATGTCAACATTATATTTCTTGATAAGGTACTTTTTTCTGTTACTTACTAAAATTGAACAGCTGACCTAAGAAAACTGAAAACTGTTGTGAAACTCTGTACCATCCTTTCTATCAATTTTAAGCCAAATGATTTCGTCAGCAATCTTGTTTCCATTGGCAATGAATAATGTTAGACTTGTACCCAGATTGTACAGCTACCATAAATAAACACCCTTGCATTTGAAACTAATATCAGGCCCAATCAAGAATACACCATTTGATCACTTTTTTACGAACGAACTGATGGAAAGCTTATATCCCTGTACAATTGGATGACCTTGAGAAAGCCCCTTAATTATCAAAATATTCCACAATCCATAAACCTCATGTGTGCCATGCAATTTGAGTTTGATGAATTCTAACAGTGCTTTCGTTGAAGAATTATCAGAATTCAATTCATTAAGTCTAAGTTCACAGTTATCTTTCCCGAAACAGAGAAAATTAAATTCAGAAACCTCTAAAGCAACACAATACTTCACAGAAAATAGTTTATTATTAAGGACAATAACAAAATCTGTTTTGTTAAAATATTTACATAAGTACCTACCTTATATGCTACTTATTAAAATATTTAAGCTGCAGAATAAGAATATGCACTAATAGAATGTATGATACAAGAAAACAAGGCTACCATAAAAACACCTATTCGGCAGAGTGTAATTTTAACACAAAATTGTCCGTGACTGAAGCCAATATACTTACATACAAAAAGTGCAGTGCACTCTATGTTGTCCTGAAATAATGTTCATAATGGTGTGATACCACGGAAGATTTAATTACAAATGAGTCTCAGGAGTGAATTGGAGGAATATTAAGGTGTAGGATCAGAGTTTTAGATATCAGTGCTATTTTGGTGATTTTAAACAAAATTATCGCTTTTTGTATTTGAAATATTTACATGTTCCATACTATCATCAAATATAACTTTGAAATATTGCACTCATTAATTGTATTTTTACCCTGTAACATGAATTTAAAATGGTCGTATAGCTACCATAAATGTTAAACATTCAATATGTATGTATATATGAACATGGAAATATCTTGATCTTTTGTCTAATTTTATTTACATTATATTATAGTGGAAATATCATTTATGCTTAATAAATTCTGGTTATTTTGATACCAAACCTTATTTTAAACCTACCTATTCTGAACTTTTATTACATCAAAATTCCTATCATCCATCACATACTTTTTCTTCTGTTGTTTTCTCTCAATCCTTAGGGTAGCGAAACGTAGTTCTTCTAAAATATATTTCGATCATGCTGGTAATTTCTTATTGTCTATTCTAATTAAAGGGGCTATTTCAAAAGAACTCTTCGAACAAATAAATACTCAGTCCTCAAATACATTGGTTTCTACCTGTTTAATTCTTGGTCTTTTGGTTGCTTTAATTGTAATTATAGTTCCTGTATTTGTTGTAAGTTCTAATTCCCTTGTTATTTTGTTTTTAATTCATATTCTGATGTCCAATCTTACATTTCTGGTTCATCATCTAACATCTTATCTTTTGTTCTATCTGTGGTCCGCTATATGTAGATTTTTCTTTTGTTTCTTTTAAAGAAACGTGGATTTCTAAATTTAATTTGTTCTCCAAATTACCTCATCTTCCTATATCTGCTCATTTTTCTTTACCTCAACATTTCTTAAATAACTTTTTAATTTGTGGTCTTCAATCTTTTTAAAAGAAGCCTTTTGTTTCACCTTCTCTTATTTCTAAATCTAAACTTAACTGGATTTCTCGCCTTAAACTTCAATTCATCCCGGTCTTAATAATCCTCTCTGTTCTACATCGAGTCTTCCTCTTATTATTCCTTATTCTTAGTCTAATCTTTCTACTATTCACAAGCTCAAATCCCGTTGTTTGGAAACCTTCAACACCAATATCGTTTCCTTCTTATACCAAACACCCTTCTCTTAAAGACATTCTTTGCCATTCTAACATTTCCTAACAATTTGATTCCGATCTCTCTAAAATCTTTTTATGGACATTGTTTATTTTTCTTGTTTGTATATCTATATTTTTCAACAAACAGTAATTTATCTATTAATTTTTCTTGTTGTCTGTTAAATTTTAAATTTTTATCTCTATTGTTCTGCGTTAATGGCAAATCTTTTTGTACAAATTTGTTTTTAATCACTGATGAAGGCTAATAGCCGAAATATATCTGATTATTGTCTTTTTTAATTTGTGTTTTATATATAGTACGTCAGAGAACTTTTTATTTTGCTATTACTACATTAATTTCTAGCATTTGATTTCAGCACATTCTATATTAATTTGCCTCTTAATAAAATCAATATTCAGTTAAGTATGCTTATTACTAAAATGTTCCTAAATTCAAATGATAACTACATTGCTATTTTCACATCTAAAGCTATTTATTCACTTATTATTCTTACTTCACCTGTACTGATCTGTGTGCTGTTCTTGAATTTATTCTCTACAACACTTTTGTTAAAGTTGATCCTCTTGTTTTTAATCAAATAAAGGGTATACCTATGCGAGGAAACGCTAGTCCTTTTATTGCTGATCTGTACTTGTATTGTATTGTATTTATTCCACTGTTATAATAAGCACTTATCCTGGAAAGAATTCCTCTATATTTCTAATTTATCTAATTTGAATCCTTTTTTGGCACTGAAAATTTCTAATAATTCCATATATATTGATGATATTACCACTCCTAACATTGTCAACTTTCTAGATGCACAGCCCCGTGCAAAAGTGTCGCCGTACCCGTAGATTTTCATATTTTTAATGTTACTTTTAACAGCCACTGTGAGAAAAGTATACGTCCAACAAAGTTTTTAAAAATTACACAACTATCATCCAATGACCTACTTGAAGGTTGTGTGAAAATTTAACGTTGTTGGTCATATTATTTTCTCATAGTAACTGTTTAAAATATCATTATAAAATGTGAAAATCTAAGTGTGCAGCGATACTTTTGCACGAGGTGTATCTATCCGAATGATTTAATTCTTGAACAAAGTAAAAGTAATGAATTAAGAGATAATGTTGATGTTATTAATACAATTTCACACTAAAAGAACCATAAAGTAAATGATTTTTCTTTGACAGTAATTGGTTATAATTACCTCTACAGCCAACTCATTAAATATGAGCTAATATTTGTGTCTCCTATGAAGATTTTGCTTTTTGTTTCAAGTTACTTTACAATAGAGGTTAGAATACTAAACTTCTTTTAAGAAAATCAATTCAGGTGAGATGCACTTTTTACCAGCATTGAACAGATAGGTAATATGGCTATTTAAACTCAAAGAAACACGTATCAATTGAGTACCAATTATCTTATAATTTGCACACAAGTCGTGGGAACACAGGATCGTTATTTCGACCTTGTAATGGTCTCATCAGCTAGGCATACCAAACTTGTCAATGCAAAGCAGTTTGATAAAAGGTCACACTAAATAGAAAAATAAATGTAAGAAAGTATGTTTTTAATAATTCTGGTTTATATGAATTTATGCCAATTTTAATTTAGTTAATTACACATCAAAACACATCCCTAATCCTTTAGATTCTACCTAAAGTTTGAATCTAATATGTACAGCCATTCATGATGCTATACCAAATATTCCAGATTCTAAGACTAATAGTTATTCTGAATTTATCAAATCTTTTCATTATACTATTCCTCATAATTCTAATGCCAGCAATTCTGACACTATCCCCCAAAAGGTTTGCCTAATTTAGGTAATACTTGTTATTTAAACAGTTTAATCCAAATATTCAACTTTCTTATATCAATGGTTATTTAAATTCCAACAATGAATTTCTTTCTTTTTTTTTACTAATCCTCGTATTAATAATAGTTCAGATAGTTCTATCAGGTTAAGTTTTATCAAGAATGTTATTAGTTTATTAAAATTTTATGATAATTTCTTTGATACTACAGATCAACAAGATGTTCATGAAGCTTTCCTTAAAATCATTAGTACTATTTTAATCAATAGATTTAGTAATACTAGTTCTGGTAGACTTAAAAACGGCAATAATTTAGTTTGTACTTAATAGCATTTGTTATAATAACCATAATTATGATATTTTTGATATTATTTGTCATATTGTTTCTTCAATCAACCGTGGCCATTTCATTTCTTATATAAGGAATATACATAGTTGGTATAAATGTAATGATTCCATCATCTCAAGACTTTAATTTATCTTTTAATTCAACTAGTGCTTATTTAGCCTTTTACAACTTAAATAATAACTAGATTATGGCAAGAGTGATGGTTGTGTACACATAAAACTAATTCAAACTCCAGCTGAGGGTCCTAAGTCCCACACCATATTACTTGTTGTTGTTTTGCATTTTAATTACTTAATAATTTTCATTTCTGAATGGACTGTATAATAGATTTTGGTTTTTGGATGAACAAGATAGCACCAAGCTTGACTAACTATCTTATCATGCATGCTTCGCTTCAGCTTGGGTGTAGAACAAGATGCACATGATCACATAGTTTTGAAAAGTTGTTGTTGTTTTATGTTGAAGTCATATATTTTGGTTAAATTATATTCAATTCTATGGTGTTAGTACTGTCGAAGGCTTGCAAGATTTTAATTTTTAATTTATTATTTCTTAATTCTGTATGTTTGCTGTAGTAAAGATTTCATTCAAATGTTGAATTTCATAATGTAGCTGCTATAAAATTCTAGGTAATGGGATTTCTATTTCTAAAACCCTCTATTATACCAATTGTTTTGTTGAGTAATCAATGAGGCTTAAGTAATAAATTAATAATTGATGTTAAGTATATTGTTAATATCTAATATTGATATTTACCAGTTGAGGAGTTTGCGTTAATTCCATGATCATTGTTAAATTAGCACACTTTAACAATGTTTAAAGTATTCTGCTCTAGGCCAGTTTATGATAAAATCGTCGTAAATAACGCGTATGTTGATTTTGGTACTTTTCAATAAAACATTTAAAAAAAGTAGTTAGC
This sequence comes from Parotoplana pacifica, assembly GCA_034780595.1. Classification (NCBI taxonomy): domain Eukaryota; kingdom Metazoa; phylum Platyhelminthes; order Proseriata; family Otoplanidae; genus Parotoplana; species Parotoplana pacifica. The sequence goes on from JAUYWI010107161.1 coordinate 5,248, forward strand.
AAAATTAACCATAAAAACAAAAATAAAAAGGAGCTGTAAACCCATTATTTCAGACATTATTAAAGCATAGTAGGTTGCATCAACCCCCAAAATAAAATATGGTAAACCTTTCATACATGGGCATTTTTAATTGATTTTTCTTATACGCCCATTCAATAATTTTCATCGAGTCGTTTCTAGCTCCTGGTGATCATATGAACAAAGCCCCTCCATCCCGTCCTGTCTTGCGCCTCCCTAAACCAGAACAATCAAGCCCATGTCCGTGTCTTTTGATATGCCGTCTATCCACCGAAGCCGTGACCTGACGCGTCGCCGAGTTCCTTCAGTCATTCCCAGCACAATCATCTTTTCTAAATTGTTACCATCTCTGCGGATTATGTGGCCAAGGTAACTAAACCTGTTCTTTAACATTTGACCCTCGAGAAAGCAGTTGGCTGAATTTACTCTAAAATAATTTTGTTAGTTCTTTTCTCTATCCAGCCATTCCCAAAGTTGGAAGGCATCAATTCTTTTTTCTATCCGTTTTCGCCATTGTTCACGATTCGCTACCAAGCAGATAATGGGGAAGGTTAGGGTTCTAACTAGGAGTTCCTTATAAGTTAATTTGGCAAATACATTTTGGAATTAAAAATAACGTATCTCTAGTCACATTAGTTTGACCAAATGTTTTAAATAATATAAACTACGGGCTATTTTGATTATAATAAATTATAAGTATTTCATTATTAAGGAAATCTGTAACGTTTACCTAATGGAAATAATGTAGCCAAATCTACACAAACTATTATAGATAACATATGTTTCACACGAAATTGGGTCCTATTATAAATTTAAAAAAATGAAATAAAAACAAAAAGGACTACTATTTGCATCTGAATAGTTAGGCCTATGTAGTAGCAAAGCATAGAACCTACGTACAAATAAGATACATAACTAAGAAGAGAAAGCTAAGTGAAACTAAGTTCAGTGATAGGTGGATGGAACACAAGAGTGAACGAGAAACATAAAAATCGACAAAATAAGAAAAAACAGTTGATAAAAAAGATTTAATAGACCAAATAATTTTACACAAAGCCAATTTAAATTAAAACAGTAAATTACAAAAGTGTGACTTCCAAAGTTTCATTTCTTCCTTGCTGTTCACGTTTGTATGACTTATGGACAGGTGGTTCCTTCAGTCTTCAGTGCTTTCCCACATCATTCCATGTCTAGATTGAGAATATTTGAGATCCATCTTGAGGTGTGTTACTGGATGTTGTGTCCCTATGAATGAGGCAATAAATATTCAAGTGGAACAATTCAACAAGGTGGAACTAACGGAACTGCTCTTATGATTTCATCCTACCAGAAGATAGCTACTTTCAGGTCGACAAAGAGTTTTATAGACAATTCTGTGGCCTACCTATGGCAAGCTCTTAGGTATTTTCACATCTTTCTTCATCGACCATCTAGAAAGACACCTCTGGATCCATGGACTAAGCTATGTTCCTTCTTCTTCTAGCTCAACCTTGATGTAAAACTAATGGGATGTTGGGCCCATTGCCCAGATCATCTTTGCCATCAGCCGGTCCTCCAAATGATGACCACCACTTTGTCATTGGTACCATAAATAAAGCAACAGATATGACGCCACATGGGGCAGCTATTAAGGAGAAGTTGTATGGTCGCCTCCTCCCTTCCCACTCATGGCATGTGAATATGGCTCTGTCCATTTTAAATCTGTAAGTCTTGACCATTGAGGAGTGTCCGCTCCAGAGTAAGTTGTTGGCAATTTCAATATTTCATAGTTTGGCGGACAAGCTCTAAACACACTTTTCACTACCGTTTTATCTTGGTTTTGATGGTACACCCCCCGACAAAAGAAACCGTACCAGTATGATAAATTCATAAAAAACACAATTAATCTCAAATTGTTGATTGAAACTGTAATTAAACTATTTGATTTTACTTGATTACAAAAATAAATGTTATTTGAATGAATTGGTTACAATAAGTACATGGTACATGGTACATCAATAGCTAGTGTGACCTCCACGATTAGCTATCACTTGTGCACATCGACGAGGCATGGAGGCATACAAATGATATTTCGCTAGTTCTTTTTACATAACCATAACATTTGTAGATAAATACTTTTTTCAAACATTCTGTTTTAACTATAAATCTTTTTTAAATCCTTGTGTTAAAAGATTATTAGAACGCACAAATTTCTCTTTCCATTATTATTTGTCTTCGTTATCTATCAAAATACTACTTCCTAGCACTGGCTGCATCAAAATTGATGGAAATTTCAAAATCAATCACTTCATAACATATCAAAGGTGACCAAGTATTTGTATCGTTTATTAACTATATTTTGAAACTGCCTTATGGACGCACAAACTTAGGGACATTCTTAGAAGACTTTTCAAGCAATTTAACAATAATATCATAGTGTGCAAATACATTCATTGTTCACCTGCAACAAATATTTGACATAGAAGCACTTATTTTTTATTTCTGCAACTCTATGGGGTCCAAACTGTCACAAATATAATATTTTTAGTGACTAAAGACTCTCTAGGAAGTAATATAAATTGGAACTCGGACATGGGTGAGATAGGGCCTGCTAATTATGTAGGTCAATGTGAGGGTCTTCCTAACCTAAAATAACAATTTGGACATGACATGAGCAACTTGGACAATTCATCAACGAAAAGATTAGGAAAAGATAGAAAAGTTGCATAGTTCAACACCGTATTTCTAGTTTTTTAATGACGTACTTCAAATAGATACCTACTTTTAAATTTTGGTTTGCATTAATCGATTTTTCTGTTTTTTTACTAAAGAACAGTAGAATATAATTAATTTTATGCAACATCAGGAAGTCTAACAAATCTCCAAATGTATGTATGAGATTTTAGTTAACTTTGTCGGCTACAAACATTTATATAAAACAAGTATATGTACATATTATACAAAATAACTAAATTTGAAATAATTCAATTAAAGCGGCATAACTCTCCTATTACCAAAAGATTTGGAGATGTACAGGAAATTAGTTAAGTAAAATTTTGAAATTTGTATGAAGTAAAAATTTAAGAAGGTTATTTTTTACAATTTAAGTAAAATCGATTTGATTTTTATGCTGAGTGATTTCTATCTAAATATGTATGTAATTTTACACTTTAAATATTCTTACGAGATCGACTGATTTGTCTGGGCCTTTCTTTTTATAAAAAACATTAAACACAAACAAACAAAATATATACATATAATTTATTAAAGAAACGTTAGACAACTTTAAAACTGTACGATATCAGTTACAAAGATTAAAAAATGTATTTATTTATTTAACATGACTTATCTATTCTATGTTTATTAATTTTGGTGAAGGATATTTTATTAAATGACCAAATTCAGGTTACTAGCAATAAATTAATACCGATTTAATCTAAACAACAAGTGTGACAACAAATCTTTGAATTTGACCAGTGAATAATTTAAATAAAGATGTAAACTAAGTATTTTCCAAACTAAATATTAGAGTTCCAAACCAGTTTTAGAAAAATATTAGTAAAACAACCAGTCGCAAAAAGGATTCAGGATAGAGACCTAAAAATACACCTTGTGATCTATCAGAAGGTAAGAAAGTTAAATGAAGAATAAAATCGAGGTGTCTTCTTGAGAAATATGAAGAAATTGGTCTAAAAAACTAGTATAACTTAAAAATAGTTCTCTGAGACAGAAAGTAGATACAGATTTGATCAACGGATACCTTCGAGTAGTAATTTCTCCTCTTCATTTCCCAACGGGAGCAAGCAATAAGGAGATGCTCTGCATCCTCTTCCTCCCCACTGTTGCAGTTTTGGCATAAAGTGCTATCCGCCTTTCCAATGGAGTACAGGTACTTCCTAAGGAGCGGGCATTTCCCGACTCGTAGCTGGTGGATAATAATCCCCTCTTTGCGAGTAAGCTCTTCGTTCACTTTTGGGAAATCTTTAGCCTGGTGGCCAATAACGAAGCACATTAACCATTAACTAGCTACATCAAACGACCTAGCCACTTCAAAGACACTGGTCTACATCAATTGCCTTAAAATTCCATTTACAAAATTTTTTTTTACACATTTCAGACAATAAAAAGACCTACAGAATTTACAATCAAACATTGATTATTTAGTTGAAATAAAAGTAGAGAAAACACAAAGAACCGAACTGCACAAAACAACCTAAAAATCACAGAATTAAAGATATTTCAACCAAAAGAATGGTGAAATTATGCCCTTATCATAACCAATCAGCTTTTCAAAAGCAGACACGTAAAATCGATGTAATCTTCTTGTACTACACCTAAGCTGAAACATGATCAAGCTCAGTGATAAGACTGGTACACTCAGATCTAAACATCTACCAGGGTTCTGAACTGCCCCAATACGTAGCTTAGTTATAAAGCAAAAAGACAAACCTGATCTCTTTGAGTGGCCACAGAATTCCCTGAGCAATTTCAGCCAATTGTCTCTGAGCTTGTGTCTTCAGAAATAGTATCGTTGCATTCTGACTCCCTTTTGATGTCTAAACTAATCATTAAAAAAAACATGCTTTTTAGAACCTTATATGTAAATATAAGCTAAACCTATATAGGCCCATTCGTTTTATGAGCCAAATTGTGAACATCTACAACTCGACAATTTAGTTACCAGATACAAATGAAACAAAAAATAAATACTTGAAATAAGTCAAATTAACTATGCTTGGCTATGGATTTAGGTTGTGATACGTCTAACTGGATACTACTAAGTGAGTATACAGTACATGAATTAAATTAATTTTCTAAGATTTTAGAGCTATTTATGATAAAAAAAAACAGGTCTACTTGGATAAAATATACTACTTATTCATATTACTTGTCAATGATAGCCCAGGACAGCTGGTTCGGCCTTTTTGGGCCTCATCAGCCAGGCATAATCTGATGATGTTAATTTGTTTAAACTATATTTCCAACATCAACAGCTCTAAAATCTTTAAAATAGTTTAATTCATGTACCAAAATATCTATTTGCCTGTAGTACTATTTAGTTATAACCATAATAGAAATCTGAAAACGATAGATACCCTTATTTAATCGAATCTATTTTAAGTATTTAGACATTCATTTTGGAATTGCAAACCATTTACAGCCAATGTTATGTAGATAACTGTTTTAGAAATAATAGTTATTCACATGATTGTTACAGAAATTTCTCTCAATTTGGGGTTAGCACTGTAGATGACTCTCCAACAAATTAGTTGATAATTTTTTTTAATAGTCTCAAAGTGTACATACACCTCACTATTCATTGCCAAAACTGACTGACAAAACTATTATCACCTCTGCAGCAATAAATTCACAGACTATCACTAACTGCATTTCAAAGTCCAAGTTAATGATTTTAACCAAATGGGTCATCATAACAATAATAAATTCAGAATCTCATATATGTAATATTGTAGAATTAAGCTAGTTTACTAGTTTAAGTTGTTTACTAGTCTTTTAAGTGATTTTAAAAGAAACCACTTTAATTCATCTATCTGTTCTGTGCCTTGTTGCAGGTCCATGTCTATGGATTCCACTTTCTATCTATCTTGTTCTCTGCCTTGTGACAGGTCCGTGTCTATGGATTCCACTTTCTATCTATCTATCTTGTTCTCTGTCTTGTGGCAGGTTCATGTCTATGGATTCCACTTTCTATCTATCTATCTTGTTCTCTGTCTTGTGGCAGGTCCATGTCTATGGTCCACTTTCTTTCTATCTATCTTGTTCTCTGTCTTGTGGAAGGTCCATATCTATGGATTCCACTTTCTATATATCTATCTTATTCTCTGTCTAGTGGCAGGTCCATGTCTATGGATTCCATTTTCTATCTATCT
>JAUYWI010107172.1:0-11135 GCA_034780595.1 Parotoplana pacifica
CCGATAGAGGTTCGGCTGTGGGGGGCTGAACAGAAAAGAACCTTATGAACAAATCCATTTAGAAAACAAATCAATTTTGGCAAAAGTTCAGCCAGTGCGGTGTCTATTCCAAATTTGGTATATCAGCTTGAAGAGTCCCTCAGACATTATCTATTAAGAAAAGAAAATGTTTCGGTTACACTTTCTCAATGAGAATCGTTTCATATAATAAATATCTAATTTAGGATTCTCACTAGATGGGATATATCTGTAAACAAAATTTAATACATAACATTTACATTATTAAGTATCTTACTCAAGAAAAAGTAATAAAAAATATAATTATTGAATATTTTGATAAATACCGGAGCGGAAGTTGGGTGTTTCAATCTCCGGGAACACATGGCCGCCTGAGAGGGTAGCTCATTAAAAAAATAAAGTGCCGAAAATTGTTGGCACTTTATGACCTAGAATGCATTTCATTTCCGATAAAACCGTAGAAATACTAAATATCATTACTGATTGATATTTTTGTCAGCCTGAAAATGGCGTTATTTTTTTTATATGGCGTTAATTTAATATTTTTATCGTCTCAATCATTATAAGTTCTTAGCTCAGGTACCAAGAAATTAAAACACCAAATCTAATGGCCTATGTAACAACGTCATTTGTGTGCCATAGATTCAGATAATAAAACCAGAAATTTCAACAATGAAATACTTTTCTGAGAATAATATAGCAAGTTATAGGCAGCTCACTTTGAGCTCTCAATAAAAATCAAATATAGTGCATAAGACAACACCTGGTTTGCGCATGTCTCAAGTATTACCAAATCTAATGCGGCCTGTAATTTATCAACGTCATTGAAGCATCCACAAAAGACCCGAGATACCAAATCCGTCATATTTTTATCAAAGCAATTTATAAAGCTCAGTGCTCTCATCAAAATGTAAAGAAACGGATCGCTGATTTTTGTTAGAGCAATTAGTATAACTCTAGCTGAAGTGAAAGGCATAAAAGCAGCCTACGTATTTCAACCCGAGAAATCACAAGCAGAGACAAGTTTTTGATCTGACATTTTAAACATGCAGCTAATTCAATATTAAGCAAGTCTTTTCATAGATCTTTGTACGTAATGTAAACACACAAATTACCAGAGGCTATTTTTTAACCCTCGGAAGGCCAATGAGGTAATTTTAACCATTTTAGGATGATTTTTTAACACTTAAATTAGTTTCAGCTACACAACCATATTGTTGGCATTTTAGATCTGTAAAACACATTGAAACACTTAAAATGTTTAGTAAAATAATAAATTGCTATTAATTTTTATTATTTGGAACATTTTTTATTTGTAAATGTGCAGAAATTGTGACAAATTTAATATAAAAAGGCAAAGCGCAGCGGTGACAGTTGCGGAGGCAAAAATAATAATATAAATGTACTGATAAAAGTACTCATTGGAATAAAGGTTTACATAAAACTAAAAATGATTTCTGTGCAATAAAATGGATTAGATTCATCAAAGAAAATTTAGATTTCATTTGGGTACCTACCCATATCTAACATGAAATTCACAGATTTCTGCAGTGAAATAAATAAATAGAAGACAACTACCTGAAATATTTTTAAAGTAACTTTGCTACTGCAGCCGAATAATGTCAGGCATCTACAACACGAGTATTGATGCATCTAAAACACGAGTGTTGATGCATCTATAACACGAGTGTTGAAGCATCTAAAACATGAATATTGATGCATCTAAAACACAAGTGTTGATGCATCTTAGACACGAGTGTTGATGCATCTAAAACACAAGTGTTGAAGCATCTATAACACGAGTGTTGATGCATCTTAGACACGAGTGTCGAAGCATCTACAATACGAATATTGATGCATATATAACACGAGTGTTGATGCATCTTAGACACGAGTGTTGAAGCATCTAAAACACGAATACTGAAGCATCTAAAACAAGACTATTGATGCATCTAAAACACGAATATTGAAGCATCTAAAACACGAGTATTGATGCATCTAGAACACGAATATTGAAGCATCTAAAACAAGACTATTGATGCATCTAAAACACGAATATTGAAGGATCTAAAACACGAGTATTGATGCATCTACATATAACACGAATATTGATGCATCTAAAACACGAATATTGAAGCCTCTAGAACACGAGTGTTGAAGCATCTAGAACACCAATATTGATACATCTAAAACATGAATATTGAAGCCTCTAGAACACGAGTGTTGAAGCATCTAAAACACCAATATTGATACATCTAAAACACGAATATTGAAGCCTCTAGAACACGAGTGTTGATGCATCTACAACACGAGTATTGATACATCTAAAACACGAATATTGAAGCATCTAGAACACGAGTGTTGAAGCATCTAAAACACCAATATTGATGCATCTAAAACACGAATATTGATGCATCTAAAACTCGAATATTGATGCATCTAGAACGCGAGTATTGAAGCATCTAAAACATGAATATTGATGCATCTATAGCACAAGTGTTGAAACATCTAAAACACGAGTTTTGAAGCATCTAGAACACGAGTATTGAAGCCTCTAAAACATGAATATTGATTTTTCTATAACACGAGTATTGAGCCATCAAAAATACGAGGTTTTTATTTCCTTATTCAGCCCATTTCGATTCAATTATGTGCGACAATTGCTACTCAAAACTTCTTTCGTTCTGTCTTTCTCGTTGGGAGCCACTGGAGTATCCGACGCTTCTCTACAGACGACTTTTCAACTTAGTTCCAGTCAACTTTCATTCCAGTGCTGCTAAATACAAAACTGCAACTTTTTATCATAAAAATCACACAGTGATGAACTTGAAGTAAAAAATATTTATTAGTTTATACTTTATAAATGGTAACACAAGATAGTTTCCACCGCTGTTGATATTATTGATTTTGGGACTAAATTATAGGCATAATTGACTATTCTGTTAAAATTTCCAAAATAGCCTTAACCATATTCTCACTAGTGTCAGTATAAATTGTCTGCCAATGATTATCGATTATGAAAGAGATCGAGTAGTGCATGCGCATTTCAATTTAAAAGAAAAATTAATTATTAAAGTCGACATACATACATAAGTTGATTTGTTAATTCCTATTGTTGATTTAATGAGGGCAGCTTTGATTTTAATAAATTGTCCCCAGACCTCTCCAAGTTAGTAGAGATACTGCTCCCAACGAGAAAGACAGAAAGAATGAACTTTGAGTAGCAATTATCGCCCAATCTGAAACCACATGGGCTGAATAAAGTTATAACATCGATGTGTTTTTTAAGTAAAATCAATACTCGTGTTTTTGATGCATCAATTCTCGTTTTTATGTACATAGATAAATCAATAAGTGTCTTTTTGATGCAATCAATACTAATAATTTTCATGTGTCAATACTCTTGATTTAGATTAATCGTGATTTAATGCCTTAATATTCGCTATTTAAATGAATTAATACTGCCTTTTAATCTCAATTTCTGAGTTTCCATCAAAATTACTCAATCTCTTGTTGTCCATGGCACTTTCTTTGGATTAAAGTCTAACCTATGGCTCTCTATCATCGATAAACATTATGACTAAACAAACAAACATTACAGATCGTTTTTTATCTGGCATTAGACACAATCTTCTTGGTGAACTCTCTTACTAAAGAAAGTGGATGCCTCTGCCACCGTGAAGTTGTGGGTAGATGCCACATGCACATATCATAAACAAGTTTTAGTGAATACATTTAAGAACAGAATGGAATTGATACTAATACATCTAAATAATAGACATTTAAATTGTACTGGAAGTAGGCCGCTGGTAGTAGAATAGATGACAAAATATTGTTAAGCAGCTGTTTGTTGAAGCACATAAGAGATAGCCATCTTCACAGATGTATTAGAGCCTGCATCTCGGTTCTGAGAGTGGTTGCAGTGGAGAACAAGTGATTAATTGTTCAATTTGAACAACAATTATGAAAATTCTTTACATTGTCTAAAGAATATTGCTTGATGCTTAACAAATCTAGAGCTTTAGATAAACTTCGTGAAATCAACTACCAATGTAATTAGTGCTATTATTTAGCCCCTTTACCGTCTTTTTGAAAAACCATTTATGCCATTAGGTAGCTATTGTATGTTGAACTTCTTATAGCTATGCCTGCGGCTATTGGTAACAGCCAATAATTCTTGTATTGAGCTCCTACCTCAATGTTTTGATTTAGTTGCATTCAAATCAGTGAACTAGAACAAAGATGGCGTAGTTTCACATTTCAACTAAATCTAGGTACCCTACATTATTTTTAGAAGTTTCTGGCAAATTTTGGGTGTTACCTAACAGCAAATTTTGGTTACCTAACAGCATGATTCAGTTTTAAATCATTTTAATATTCAATTACTTCAATACAATTCAGATAAACTCCAATATAAGCAGATTGTTTGGGGTAAATCGCCCCTCATTAGTAGAATTCAAACTCAGAACCTTATTCAATCACGTAGCACATTTAAACGTGTCCAAATTTACATAAATTATTGTTTGACGATATTTCACTTGCTCTAAGCAAATTTTGTTTGACACTACCAAATATCTCTGATGATGCAGAAAAAGGACAGACAATATAATTATGGGTCATTACAAGTTTTATATTATTGGTCTTTTAGTCAAATAAATTATTAAAGATTAACTTTTACTTGGTACACAGGAACTTTGGAAACATCCATTGACAGGAAAATTATCTTCTTTTTATTAAATTACGAGTCATCGAAAACAAGAATTTTGATGCATCTAAAACACAAAGAATTGAAGCGTCTAAACGCGTCTAAGCACTTTCAACAAAAAAATGTTTAGCAATTCAAGCTTTCTTTGGTATGAAATGTCAAATATTTCTGTTCGGTAATTAATGTATTTGCGGTTTACACAATAAACTGTCACTGAAATATCTTTTCCAGAAATAATAAAATTTATTTAAAAAAATGGTATTCTAGATAATAAAAAAAGGTATCTAAATATTGTTCACCAAAAACTGTTCCTTGATTTTGTATCTGTGGAGATTTTACATGTTGGTGCAATGAAAACTAGACAACGAGTCGGGTCTTTTATTTACAAAAAGTAAAATATTTAAAAGTAGTGAAAAAAATCAATAATTATAGGAATAAAAACTAAAGTGTACAATTTTACTTGGGAACAACCAGTGATCTAAACCAGTTAGTCCTTTGTAAGATAACTAACATTTAAGCAAATTCTATCCAGTACAATCTTTATTTTAGAATAGATACCCTAGTAATGGAACGTGTAAATATATACAACGTATACACGTATGTCACAAAGTCTATAACAAAATAAAATGAAATACATATAAAGATATTTAGAAAACATAAATGACAGTTATTACAATATTTCCATGTTGGGATTTATAGAAAATACGTTGAAGTTGCAGTACCCATCATACTAAATTACAATTTACATATGAAGTGGAACTATAAAAAAGCATAATTAGTTAATAATAATGAAATAATTACTCAGATTTTGATGAAACTGCTCAAAACAGACCAAAGGACAAAGAGCTGGGAGAAGGCAATATTGTTTAGAAACAACACCAATTTCTTATTGAATACCTTCCCTGCTGTACGATATTTCTTGGAGGGACGAGGTAGAATTGGAATAGGGAGGAATCTTTGATGGATAATGCTGGCCCAGTAAAGTTGACGGTTTACTAATAACAATCAATCCGAAAGTCCTTTCTACAAGTGCCACTTTTGTTCATCAGCTGACCTGGAACTGTCGTAAAAAACCTCGAGGCGGCACAGACCCACCAGAGTGTTCGAGATAACAAAAAATCATCTGCAAACCCAGTTTAGTGAACCAGCGGTGACACTTGCGCAGCAGGCAACGATTAAAATGAAGCATTTGGTCATCTCTAAGATTAATTAAAAAGTATAAATGAAATCATCATGTAAATTGGAATTATTGTTTGCATAAAACTAAACACCCACTTCTCAAATAAATCCATTTGTCCACCCTGTCCGCGCTCTCGGGTAGAGGTTCGGCTGTGGCTTTGTGGGGGGCTTCGGCTCCTCTGAAGGGGTTGCCTGCGGAACAGAAATAAACCTTATGTATCAAATCCATTTAGAAAACAAATCAATTTTGGCAAAAGTTCAGCCAATGTAGATACTACTGTACCGAATTTGGAACAGTCACCGCGGTGTCTATTCCAAATTCGGTACACACTAAATAAAATAACCGTCAGTTTTTAAAAAAACATAACGGCAGAGTTCCTGCTTTATAACACCGTTATGTTAGGCTGATGTATTTTTGTATTGAACATAACGGTTACCTAACTGAAAAATACCGTTATAAAGCAGGAACTCTGCCGTTATGTTTTTTTAAAAACTGACGGTTATTTTATTTAGTGTGTGTTACATGTATAACACAACTTTAATTTTTTGGTATTTCTCACACTGGTTCATCTTTCTTGGCAATGAAAACGTTTAGCTTAAACTTTTGTATCAAAATTATGACCATTTGTTGATGTCAAAGTTAAAGTGGAAATTGTTTACAATACAACATATTTGAAGTCAAATACTGACATCACTAGACTGTGATAAAATTCCAGTTCATTTCTAGAAAACTGAGAACGATTGTTTTCTAAACAAATTTATTTTACGCTTGGCCATTAAAAAAAGTCAAAACTAATTCTTTCAGAACAAATGATGAAATTGTTGCTTGGTGTCCCAACACTGATATATTTTTCCCCGAAGAACAGGAGGACATGCTTTGGCCCTCTAAAGTAGGTGACTTGGGTCCATTTAAGACCAATTTTTAAAAGAGTCCTAGGTATACAATTCTGACCAAACTAGCTAACTCATGCAGCTAACGGCCTATTGCCATAAGCCTAAATTAAAAGACAAAAATCAAATTCTACTTAATTAATGACAAATGAAGATAGCTTTAGAATGAACAAAATGTACTTTTTAATATCGTCATCGAAGCGTATTTTAACAAATTTTGGATATTGATACTTTAGTCAGTGGCAAAAAATTGATGGCGTCCTTTTTCACGGATTGTTAAGCAGAAGTGGGCGAATTTTCTAGGACTATAAAACATACTACTTAATTGGATGCAAACAACAACAGAGATTGAAATCAATATTTAGTCTCTTTGTTTTTGTAAAAGTTAGGCTCAGACATCAGATTTCTAGTTTAATTGAAGTTAGGTAAGTTGGAATAAAAGTTTCGATATTTGTTCACTGGTCGTTGGTAATAAGAATTCATCGCGGCTTTTTCGGGCATTGTTAATCATAAGTAGCCGTTTTCTCCAGTAGGTATTAGAAAACCAACTACTAATTTGAATGTAGACTGATTTGATTGATAGGGTCTGGTTCTGTTAAAAGAGAAGCTGAGGTTTGAGTAATATTTAATTGAATTTAGGTGAATTCGAATATAACTTTGGATATTGCTACTTTGGTCGGTGATACAAAAAAATCATGGCGGGCTTCTGCCCGGGTTGTTAAGCATAATTAGCCGATTTCTGTTGGAGTCCAGAAACTCACCACTTATTTAGATGCAAGCAGCAACAGAGACGCATTCAAAATGTTGAACTCACTGGATAATGGAGCTAAATTGAGAAGTCTTGAATATAATATAGAAACAAAAAATAACTATATTCTTCTCCACATCCAACATCCTCTCCATCCCCTTCTCCATTACCAACATTTTCATCACCATAACCCAACTGCTCTTTTGCTCTAAACATTGCATAAGTTGTACAGCTTACCAGGTTTGACTTTTACAAATTTTTAGTGAGACCTGGCATGAATCAATTTCTAAAAAGTCTATCATAATAAATGGTTTTGAGCACTTAGGACTACATCCTGAAAAAAACAATCTGAATTTAAAAAACTGCCTGATTTACAAAATGAAACAAAAGATTCCATATCTCAAAATCTAGTTGTTGCTTTCCAGTAAATTTCAAAATCACAGCAGAAACAATCTAAGCTTGTGCATACTAAAAGACATGAACATCACTTGAGTTCTCCAACAGTCATAGGTAAAAAGGGTAAACATTTGAAAATAAATCTATTGGAAAAAAGAAGCCAAATGACATTCAGCAAAGCTCTTCCACAGTCTGTCTCCAGCAAATCTCTTCCAAAGTCTGTCTACAGAGTTCAAGTTCCTCTGCTACTGCTTGCACAGTGTGTGGAATGAAATGGCTGGCTTCACAGGAAGATTGGTATAGATGTATAGAGTGTGGACTATGGGCATGTGAAACATGTTTTGGAAATGAAGTATGCAAACTGCATGTAGTCATTCATATTTTAACTTATTAAAAGAACACTATCTATTTGTGCTACAGGGCTATGTAGTCATTCATATTTTATTAATTCTTCGACATGGGTACCTTCCAATAAAGTGTATTACAAAAGCAAGTATATTAGCTAAAACATTAAAGTGTATTATACATTCATTATCATTTTGTTTTCATTTATTTGAAATAAATACTTATCAGCATAAGGCTAAAATTTTGTATGTCCACTCTACCCCATCCTACCTTGTGTGTATATAATGACTAAAGACAAAATATTTTTTAATGCAAGACATATTGTAAGTAAATATTTTTAATGTTAATGGTTTTTGCTCTTATAATGTGAAAACTCATACACATATTAGTGCTCAAGCCAGCATAATATTCATTTCTTCCAAGGTGTGTCCAGTTTATCCCAGTTTGTAACTCTAAAAATGGTCAAAAATTAAGCAAGCACATTAAATAAATTTGAGAAGACTTGTTTTACATGTGTTTTCAAAAAATTTATTTGGATACCTAGTTTCAACAGAGCCTTCTCTGGGCATCTGTAATCTAGTAACTAAAATTTTAAAAGCCAGTGTAAATGTCACATATCATTCAATAAATTTGAGTAGAAATTTGTTTTATAATTATTTATGTAACTTTAAAAAATTAATGTGGATACCTAGTTTCAAAATTTGTCAAATATTAAAATTAAATCTACTATTAAATATTATGCCATAGAAGCAAGAGTTTCCACTGGGCATCTGATGATCTTATGTAACTAAAGTTTCGAAATCCAGCATAAATATCACATATACTTAAATTAAAATATTTTTGGCAGAATTCTGTTTTATATTGAACTCTAAAAACATTAATTTAGATACCAAATTAAAAAACAAAGACCTTTATAGCCAATCAATTGATGAACTGAAATCAACCTATTTATTTTAAATCTAAAAATAAGATTTTATTCTTTCTTTAAATATTAGTAGTTATTTAATGGCAAAAATATTTTTCCATTCTGATATAAAAATATACATATACTAGTTGCAGTACCTGTGAATACTTATATATTAGTTAGTATAGAATAGTCAGGTTATGCCAATATAGAGAGTAACTGTTATTATTACTTCACCATGTGAATATGAAAGAAATTGGTTCAAAATTGGACCTATCGTAAAAATCAATGAATGAGTATATGTCATTTTTTAATAAAAATGCGTCAAATTTTAAAAAATAATCATCAATAATAGTACAATAACAATTGAACCACTCAATTAAATTCAAAAATATATAATGATTTGAACTCAGGATGATAAGATCTACCTTTCTATGTATATATAAATTTTGTTTAAATGCACACAAATAAGAAATTTAACTACACATTAAAATTACATCGATTTATTTACCTAAAAAGGAGACAAGAATTCCAATTCTACAAAATGTCTATGTACATTACTGAAAATAGTCAGAAAGTAATGTATACAATGCATATGCGCATCATTTACATATATTTATAAGAATATTTGACTGCTACTCAGTAAATAATTCACAATCTTAAAATTGTTTACGTGGAATAAGATTTTGTTAATTTTACACTCCTGCTGTTGTACTTGTAAAGCGTTTCGGAGGATATATTTGTTATCACATTGAAAAGTCCAACGAGATCTTCATGAACACATCGTTACTGATGTCAGTGAAATGCCATAACGCTATACATAACTGTTAGCTTTTTGTACTGATGTGGCATTATGGATTTCTGGTGACGTGTTTCTTCATAATCCATTTCTTTATTGATGGATCATCTGGTTGAAATTGCTGTTTTCATCACTTCTGTAACCACGAATATTTATTGCCTGCCGAGATAGGAATTTTCATGAACATTTTCTGTGCAATTAATTTTCTTCTTTTTGCTATTCTGACAATGTCTTGCTCACACAGACAACCTTCTTGTGATCTTCTGGGTGATCACCTGTCAGTTGGTGATTTTGGAAAGATGATGTTGCTTTCTTCCAATTAGTGACGCCATCTTTGCTGAACCTACTTTCTCCCTCCTCTGAGGAGCCGTCATGCATAGGCGATAGAAAGCGGCATCTTTCTCAACATCGTAGTGTGACCAAACAAAGTCTTGGCACCACTCATCTTGAAAGTGCCTGTTGCGCATATTTTTGCCCACCCCAAAGCTTCTTATGAGGAGTGAAAAAGTTTTTGGAGGATGAAACTGTTCTGTGTGAAATGACAGACTTTTATAACAACAGTTACTTGATTTCTTTCAATCATATCAGCTAATTTATTCAATAACAAGCCTCTGTCTGAGGCGTCCATGGTTCTCCACTCAGAACCTAATTCAAATGCATTTCTTGCAGCTCCTACAGCTTTATCTACATCTGACAAATAGTTACTGTGAAGAAAATATATTTTCCTAACCATCTGAATTCCATGTATAAGTTACCTCACAAATTTTGAAGTAACGGTCCATTTTCAGAAGTCCTATGATAGCTACTCTGGAGAGGTTAATTGTCTCGTGGAGCTAATAGTTTAATAAATATTGGAAATACCTGTTTCTCCACTTTGTTTTATTATTATGAGTAAAAACGTTTGTCATTAAATTAATAATATAAAAAACAAATTCGCCTTCTCAGTCACCGAAATATTATATCTAAAACAATGAATTATCGGTATTGCTCATAGTTACATTTAAAAATGCATTTTTATGTTCAGATATTTTAAATCAGGGATGAGTTTTGCCAATAAAAAATCTGCAGAAATAATATCTGTTAATCTATAATTTATAAATTGTAATATAATATAACTCATTCTAATTCCAAGGACTTTTTGACTACCCTG
>JAUYWI010107183.1:0-11134 GCA_034780595.1 Parotoplana pacifica
GAGCCTACCTACGACTGATGAGACCCAAAAAGGTCGAAACCGGTCTCGTAGTGGCTTTGCTGGTGAATAAAAAAAAATTAATTGATTACTTTACAGTTGTAGGAACACCTTCTACTTTTTAAATTAAAAACGCAATAACATACATATAGCGAGAGCTAACACCCCAAAAAATGAGTACACTTATTTTATGGTTTATTTTTAAAAATTAAATATGGGACCGGGACGATAACTGAAAAGGTCCAAAAATTAAACTTTGTCCGATTGATTCCAAATTTGGTGAATAGTTAATATACACAACTCTAAATTTTATAAGTGATAATAAATTTCATCCAATCGGTTGTTTTCAAGCAGTCTTGCAAAAGAGGCTTTTTAGACTAAACAAATATTTATAAATTTAGTTGAAGATTTTTTAACGATTCAAAAACCTACGTGATTTTTCCAATGACGCTTCATGGCCATGTATGTTTCAAATGGAGAATCTACAGGAACTGTTCGTCTTATGGATGAGACAATGCCTTTTTTTAAACTAAAATCGCAAAAAAATAAATTTTCTATAATAAAATATGTTGAATGATATATTTTATTTTTTGTCATCTTAAAAGTTTAAAAAGAAAAGAAAAACACAAACATCATGATGTTTCGTTATATTCATTATGACATTCTAAAACAAGTAAAATCTTCAAAGTCATGCACCTAATATTATAGATCAACGTGTCAAAGGTGTATTACTGTAAAGATGGCACTTGCTTCGTTATCATGTCTAGTAAAAAGTGGTGTGCCAAATAAATGAATTCCAAAAATTAAGTTTTACCTTTTTTCTTATCTAATAAGGCAAGTTCTTTATGAAACTTTTTGCTGCAAAGGAACCTTGTTTCTACTACACAAATAATTGGAAACTATTTGATAGATACCTATCTCAATAAAACAAACATCTGGCACCCACCTTTACAAAACAAACATCTGGCACCCACCTTGGCAAAACAAACATCTGGCACCCACCTTGACAAAACAAACTCCAGGTACCCACCTTGGCAAAACAAACATCTGGCACCCACCTTGACAAAACAAACATCTGGCACCCACCTTGGCAAAACAAACTCCAGGCACCCACCTTGGCAAAACAAACACCCATCTTTGGGAAATAGCTTCTTGGGGAATGACAGCCTGTGGATAGAAGGAAAATTCTTCGACCAATTGATTTGAAATACCAAGATCGTTGAGCTAAAATTTAATACCAGTGTATCAACTGTATTAGACAAAATGGTATCATTTAGGTCAATTATACTAAGAAATAGATATTTGAATGAAATAGAAAATCACTCACCTTAAGTTTGGGAAAATTGACTAATGATGCAGAAACAATAAATTTTAGTCCATCGTCCCCAATATTTACTTCCATTTCTGAGACATGAAAACAATCTGTATTTTCTCTTTATAACTGTTCACTAAGTACTTTAATTATAAGATACTTATATAAACTTACCAACTGCATTTGTTTTTCCTTCGGAAAATGAAAAATTTCTTCCTAAATAATAATAAAATCAAATGAATTAGTAACTACGCCGTTGCTACCCATCCATTTGTACTATCTAAATTACATACCCTTTTACAAGTTGTTGTTTTTTCAATGTGCAATCTATTGGTTTAGAGAATATTTAAAACACAAAAAGAGCATTCATAAATCAGCAGCTTTAGCTATTGGTGACCAAATTTTCAACATGGATTTTATTTGTAGAAATCAATAGACAGAAATACTACAAAAAAATTATTGTCTCTTGAAAATAAAAATTGGGTGGTTGCATAGAATTAATCAATTATTATTTTTCGAAGTTAAAATATCAATACATTCCAATAAGATAGCTCTTTTGATGAAATATTCTTTTACTTATGCACTTAGATAGGTTACTAAAGGTTGATACAGTTACTTCAAACTCTGTTGTTATGTTTGCTTGTCTTCATGGTAGCACACACCTAAATACCTACATCTTTATGGTTTATATTATGTCTTGTTAAACAGTTCTGTGAAGTCAATATTGTTTTAAAAATATAAAATAAATTCCAACAATTTATTCCTTATTATTTTATAAAACTCAAATACCTTGTAACATCATTGGTCCTAAGCGATTCCATTGAGGAGCTAAACGTGTTTGAATTGTATACAACAAAGCTTGACCGTAAGTGTTCTGATCTACAGGAAACGGTTGCGATATCTGGTAGAAAGAAATACAATACCTAATGACGATACAGAGTTGTGACAAAATATCTGGACTTGAGACAAAACAACTAAACACGTTTTATAAATTAAAAATAAAGCGTGACATAACTCATGTCAACTTCAAACAATCTTACTAAAAGATCCATTTTCTTTAGTCGTCCAATTAACTTCTTTAAATGATTGCCTTCATTCTTTAAATAAGATAAAAATATCAAATCTTAACCAAATCAAATAAACTTCAATACCTACTTATGCTGCAGTCTTAGGAAAATATTTTATATATGATGAAAAGTTTCATGAAGTATCTAACAAAAGAAATTAAATTATTGATATGTCAAATTTATGTGAGCCAGGGACTGTTAACTCAAGATTTTGTGTCCCACTAACTAGACTGGCTTTTAAGGATACATTTTGATATCTTTGAAACTACTGAACGAATTGCTTTGAAATTAGGAACATTGAGAAAAATTATTATAAAATGTCAAGGTCATAGATCACTTGACCTTTGGTATGGACAAGCTCAAATGGTCAAAACCATCAATTTTGAATGGACTAGAACTAAACAATAATAAGAACTTTTGACATTCAATGATTCAAGTATTGTTTAGCTCCTTTAAATTAACTTACGGCACTATGCTTGGTCTCCTCGAATTTGACCTACACATATGGTAGGGCCGACGATTATTGATTTTTCACATTTACGCTTATAACTCAGCATTTATGATAGGTACGAGGGGTGTCCCAAAAGTAACGAGACAAATGCTATAGATTTTTTCTCTTTTATTTCAGGTTGATCAAAATTGTTAATAAATCATCTGTAGGTGGTAAGTGGTAAAAACAAAATTTCATGAAAAAATATTTTATTAGTAAAATAGATACAGTATTTTTTTTAAATGCTCTCTATGAAATTTTGATAAAAATGATTTAATTTTACTTCAAAAGTTTAGGCAGGTCATCTGTGACTTTTTCGATATAGTCCCCCATGTTTGTGAATGCATTTTGTCCTTCGAGATACCAGTTTTCTCAAAGTCATTCCAAAAGACTGGTTCAGAGATAATAGGAGAAAACTAGTATCTCGAAGGACAAAATGCATTCACATAATGGGGGAGTATATCGAAAAAGTCACAGATGACCTGCCTAAACTTTTGAAGTGATCTTAAGTAGTGGCCTCTAAGGAATGACTTACGGTAGGGAAACAAAGGGAAATCACATGTAGAAAGATCAGAACTGTTGGAGGGGGAAGTAGATCCCAATCGAATGTTCAAAGTTGATTCTAAGTCACCTGGGCTTTATGAGGTCTTACATTGTCATGCAGAAGCAAGACACCAAAGAACCGTTTTCCCACTCGACTATGGCGCATACGATTACGAACGTCTTTGAGATGACCAGCATTGCTTTTGCCAGATGAGTAGTTGCTTTAAAGGGGAGAATAGCGCCTTCTGGAAGCCATTGTTTGCTCTTTTGATTAGTCTCCGGATCAAAGAAGGGTATCCAAGTTTCATAAATAGTGATTAATCAATTCCAGAAATCCTCTCCATGGCATTGAACCTGCTCAAGATTTTCTTGAGCACACTGTACTTTCTTTAGATTCTGATCATTATTGAGTAATCGAGGACTCATTTTGCATTAAGCTTACTGAGTTTCAAGTGATCCTAGATCATATGAACAGTAGCACGTGACATTCCCCATCTCAACTCAATTTATTGGACAGTACACCAGGAATCTTGATCAACGCATTGTAAGACAGCTTGAATGGTCTCGCCAGATATTGCATCTATGGGTCTCACAGAACGGTCAGCCTCATCCAAACTTCCAAGCCCACATTTTGCTTCTTTGACCCATTAAAAAATCAACTTCTGCTTAAAGCATTTGAAATATCTTCCATTTTTTAAGTGAAACAAAATTGTATAGATTAAACTATAAAATTTCAAATTTTGAATATCTAACCATAGAGCACTAATTTTTCAAAAATGTATATCTATGTCCCAAATTTAATGCATATATTCACTGCCAACGTGAATATCAATGAAAAATGTAAAACCAAAAAAAGGTTATAGCATTTGTCTCATAACTTTTGGGACACCCTTCGTATATGAATAAGTTATTCTCTAGAATTATATCACTAACGTTATTATCTTTCAAACAAAATTTTGTGTAAACATCTCATCAACAAAATTAAATATTTAAAAAATTCTTTTTTTGTTTGAAATATATTAATGTATTGATATAATTCTATAACCTAATAATTATATCTATCATAAATGCTGAGTTATAAGCCTAAACATGAAAAATCAATAATTGTCGGTACTATATACATACATGTATAGGTCAAATTCGAGGAGAGCGAACAAAGTGTCATAAGTTAAAAACAAAGGAGCTAAACAATATTTGAATAATTGAATATCAAAAGTTGTTATTATTGTTCAGTTCTAGTCCATTCGAAATTGTTGCTTTCGGCACTTTGGGCTGGCTCAAACCAAAGGTCAAATTTTAAAAATACGTTTCTCTTATAAGTTTAATTCAATGTTCCAAATTTCAAAGCAATTCGTTCAGTAGTTTCAGAGATATAAATAAGGGTCTTTAAACGCCAGGCAGTGAAGAAATAATCTTTAATTTTTTCCTTAAAATATTTAGAAGAGGCAATAATAAAATTAAAAGATTCATTAAAAACGTTGGTCATAAATTAAAAGTTAAATTCTTAACTAAAAATTAACTTCTATATTTCCATAATATTCACCTACCTTAAAAATTAAGCAAAACTGCTTCTGTGAATTATTAGGCGATGGATAACCAATGACATCACCATCAGTATACAAAAATTCACTAAAATAAATTTATAAAATTTTAATATGGTTGTCACAGGGAGGGGGAAACTACCCCGCTAAAAAGTCATACTTCCCATGGATAGATTGAACTGAAATTTGGTACACAAATACCTTGGACAAAATTAGAGGAAATGATTATTTTAGAAAAAATAAATAATGGGGTCAATAACATCATCCGGTCCAACTATTAAAGTTTGTCTGATTGACTTCAATTTTGAAGTGTAAGGTCCATTAGGTACTCAGTAATGCATATCTATTAAAAAAATAGAAGAAATATTGATTTTGGTTAATTCATTGGAGTAGCAATCCTAAGATTGTGTGTATATATCTGCTCTGTAACTGCTAGAATATATTAAATTGATTCAATTATGACAATCCGCATTTATGCAAAGGCCAGCTAACTTGCAAGCTAAGAATCTGCATGTTGGAAGCTAAACAAAATTACTTCCCAAATTTTACCAAAAAAGACCTTTGACTTTGAGTACATTAGCCCTCTTCAGAGAAAATTGATATTATATCATGCAAATAATTCACAATTTAATTATATAAAGATTAACAATGAAATGAATAATATAAAAAGAAATCCACATACCTTCCTTAAATTAGTAGGATGGTTTTAGTCAAACATACCAATAAAATAGATATTTAAAAAATCAAATATGCTGAAAAATAATTTTGACTTTATAAAAAAACTCAAAAAACTCATAAAACTCTTATGGGACCAATTTTTAGCTGTATAAGCTGTTCTCTAGGTGTCTGTTAATATTAGATGTGCCATTATAAAAATAAATTTAACAAAATAGTAATGGCTGCAAAAAACAAATATAAATCAGATAAAATAAAAGATAATAAAACTAACAAACAATTCTAAAATGAAATAAAATCACTGTCATCAAATATACAAATCCATCCATTAACAAAAAGATGATAATAGATGAAACAATTATTACACAAATCTGTAATCATGTGGATCAATATTTTGACACTATTAGAAAACTTTTTGCAAAAAAGTAACCTTACCAATAATGAATTTAACCAACATTAGGAAATACTATAAATCAATCAATTTACCATCAAAAACAAAAGAATTTGAAATAAAAAGATAATAGACACTTTCAGTAACAAAATTCAACAGGATTAGACTATATTTCACAAAAATTGATCAAATAAATCAAATTGGAAATAAAATGTGGATTAACTAAATAAATAAATCCATCTATTAATCAACAAAAGTACTCTGATTCTCTCAAAATGGCCTATGTTTCTTTGTTTTCAAGTTTCAATAAAATGTTTGAAAAGCAGTACATCAAAATCTTGTTAAATTTATAGAAAGCAATAACCTACTATACCATAAACAATTTGATTTAAGAAAATATCACAGCACTGTAAATGCTTAAAAAACCACCCATGACTATATAAGTAATATAAAAGGGCCTTTGATAGTATACTTCTTAACAAATCAGAATATTATCGAATATCTGATCCTTTGAAGACGTAGCCGAAAAGCTACCTTACTAATAGAAATATTAATGTGGAAATAGTCAAAATTCAATCTGATCCCAAACCCATTAAATATGGGGTTTCTCAAGATAGTGTACTGGGCCAATTACTACTTACTCTTTATATATATAAAACTATTTGAAAATGACAGCAGTCTATTTGCATTGCTGAAAACTATGTTGATCTAGAAAAACTTTCAAATAAAATTCTAGAACAATGTTTAAAATGGCTAAGATGCAATAATCTACTACACAATAGCCCCAATTGTTGAATGATTTATTTAGAACAAATATTTAAGAAATAGAGAAAATATGCTCATAACTGCAAAAGTTTTAGTTATATTAATAAAGTTACCAATGCTGCCTTTCTAATATGGAACACTACACCTAGTAATTTGAAACAAATAAAACCTTGAGACACAATTAAAAAAATTGTAGCTAATAAATATATTCAAAATTACATGTTATAACTGTTCACATTCACCTAAAATTCAGATGAGTGAAATTTCTGTCAACATTGTTTGTATTTTACATTGTTTATAAATCCTTGCTCAATTATGCCTTTTGCATATGTATTTTCTACTTGGACACTATACTGTATGAATCCAACCCTTTATACTTTATTGATTATAATGTGCTTTTGTCTATAATCCTAATATAAAACTTTTGATAATGTTAAATATTTAATAGTTTTAAACTTGTAAAATTTATTAATACTATAATATGTAAATTTAATAATCACAAAAGTGCCTTTGATAAGCCTTTTCTGTAACTTATAATTCAGAATAAAATAGATCTTTTATTATTTTATTTATCATTGAATAACTGTAATAAAATTCCATACAAATTTTAGAGAATATCTTTTATAAGTTATTTCTGGCAAATTTTGAAAGTAAACTAGTTGCTTTTTTAACTTGAATGCTGCAAAATCTTATAATAAGTTTGGAAAAAAAACTTTGATAGAGGTAAAATGATATTAATATTCATTAACCATCCAGAGAATGGACTTTGATCATTAAATAATTATTAGCATGACAGAGATGCTTGTATAATGTACACTAGTATACAAACAAATATTATTTACCGGCATCGAATAACATGAGCTTGTAATGTTGAACCCTCAATTTGTGATTGGGTTTGAGAATTACAGGCAACAGTAACAACAATAACAGAGAGATCTGATAGTTTAGGAGAAGCAATCATCAAAACTGTTTGACCTTTATTCATCTAAAATATAAAACCAATAACATAATTATATAATTGATAAAACAAGTATGAATTGGATGATCAAAACTACAAAAAAATTATATAGAATTATTATAGAATACTTAAGGCCAATTTATACTTGACATACATTTTGAAGTTGAGATGGAATGCATAGCAGATTTTAAAATGATGCTGCTCTTCATTTGTCATGCATTTTCTAAAAATGTTACACTGTACATATTGAAAACAATACATAGACTTAAACTAATGACAATAGATATTTAAAAGACAAAATCACAAGGTCATAAATTATAATTACTTTGGATAAAATATGCTCAGGGTCATATTCCCAAAAGTCATATAGTACTATTCTAGGAATAAGTAACATTGATTATTCCTAGAAGAAAAATATCAATATTCACTTAAATACATATTTTTCCACTTATATAATTTGTCACTTATTCCTAGAATACTACTATATCACCTTTATGAATACAGCTTTCAGAGTATAAATAATGTTTTAGTGCAAAGTTGAAATATCTGATCAGATCAACTTTATTTAATACCAAGCCAAGCAAATGAAGTGCAGCTCAAGTTTAAAATATGCATCAAGTATAAATATTTGGCCATTTGATTTGTATGCTTGATATACAAATACTAATAGTAAACTGAATTCATGATATCAGAACATATACAAAATATGAAAATATTGAACCCTGTTTACAAATATATATACACAACCTTGTTTATTTCATAGAATAAGATTTTTAGTGTTGAATTATAACTACTATGATCAGCAATCCAATAGCTATTTTATTTAAATGTTGAATGTAAGTTGTTTTATCCTGCATAACTCATACTAGATCACTTCCAGTGTATCTATTTCTATGATTAGACTTATCTTGTTTTAAATATTTTATATAAAAAATAGTATGATATCTAATAACATCTTGCTTGTAATTATAATTTTAAATAACTACATTTCTAGGAAACCCTAAAAATTAGGAAAGACTTGCAGTTTTATAGAGCTAATAGCCAATAACCTTAGGCTCAGATAATTAAATTACAGAATATGATTTAAGTAGCTTTTTCTCATATTAGATATATAAAATAAATTATTATAAAGGTATAAAATCAATAACATTTGTTAAATGTATTATGACCACATATAAAATTCCTGTAGATTTAAATAATAAAAATGTTTGATTTAATTTCCTATTGAAAAATGAATAATCCACTAAAACTCTTATAAAAGACAATTGGCATGAAGCAGCATATTTTAGTTGTAATAAAACATAAAACCTGGAGCTGCTGGTAAAAAAATATTATTATGTACATAACTGTTATTTTTACCAGCATTTCCAAGCTTTTTGACTTTTTATTACCACTGGTACTCCTTTTGTGATAGATTATACTAAGAAATGTTGCAGTTTTATCTAAAGTCAGACCCAGTCAATTATTGTTTTTCAAATAAAACAATTACAAAAACACTAGAAATGACCTAGAAACTAATTACATACCATTTTAAATCATTCAACCTAATTAATTGAGCATAAACATTATTTTTAAAAGAATATATTTAGCTTATTTTAAGCATTTAATAACACTATATTTTGAAATCTGAAAGTCTCTAATAATTTGGCACAATGAAATTGTCAGTTATATCTTTAAGTACACTCCAAGTTTTGTATCTCAACTAACTGTAATAGCTTCTACCACTTTATTTTATAGTCATGAACCAAGTAACATATTTGGACATAATTGAACTTCATGGTCTTCACCTCCAAATTCATTTCTAAAATATATTTTACTTTGTTAACTTTATCTAGTATATAACCCAAAGCTCAAATAGCAAACACAACTTAGGTTAGATCTATTGACAACTGCTCTTATTGTCAGTTAATATTTTATTATTGACATTGCCAATATTTTATGAATTAATGTTAAGTTATTGAAATATAGCATTGAATAGTTATATAATTGATTAATAATATATCTGGTACTTTAAGTATAGAAATATCTAGCTAATAGATCTCCTAAAATGTTCAGTGGTAATTCAACTAAATTAACTTACTGAAGTATTACTGCCATTAGTTTGAAAACAATAGTATTTTTGGAAATTTAATTTAAAAGCTTTTAAATTAAAAAACAATATTTTCTATATAAAAATAATTGTTTTATTAGTTTAAATTATTTGTTGAGCATAAACTTTATGGTCAGTTTACTTGAAATATAACCATTTACAACTATCAGCTAGCCCAAAAATATTAAACTATACTTGACATTTTTAAACTAATAGGTTTTACTTATATATTAGTCTGAACCTTTTAAACAACATTTTTTATAAAGAAGATATATTAATAATTGAATTTTGAAAATTAAATAAATAAATATAAAACAGATGTCTCAATGACATCAAGTAATCTAACCAGCTAAAAATCTATAAAAAGTTACAAAACCTAAATGTCATCATAAATAAATTATATTTGTAGTTTATTAAGGAGGAGAAAGTAAAATTCATAATTTTAAGATAAAATCATAGAGTTTAAACTGTATGGTTATGTGTCTTCTAATGGTAGAATAGTTAAGTAATTCATATAGATCATATCATAATTATTATATTATAATATGGGAATAAGTATCCTAAATAGGTAAAGTTACTATAGGTTGTTTCACTAAAAATTGTATTTTTCCTACAAAAACAAAAGATTTAATGTACTATTGTATTATTTAATATTCAAAATTCTTGCAATTTGTCATTTATTTACTTACTTAGTCTTAAATAAACAGATTTTTAATTCTAATACCTGATCAACTGTATTTTTAGTTGCACATCTAGAACCATGAGAATGTTCAAATATTATTGGAGTTCCTTATTATTTGGAGTAGATTTAGTTATCTGTGCTTGTGGAATACAGCATGGTATAGTACTGACCTTTTAAATAATATTTTAATGAAGTCTAAGATGTTTTTAATTTTAGTCATTAGTATAACATTTTAATTTTGAACTCAATAGTATGATCAGGCAGAACAAAATTTAATAAATACAATCAAATTAATATACAAACTAATATACTAATACTGTATTGAGTTCAAATTCAACATTTGTAAAACATTGTACTAACAGTACAACTTATTTCAAAACACTTACTCAAAACTATTATGACATGTTTATAAAAAAAAGTATATATTAAACAACACTTTAAAAGACACAAGGCAATCCTCAATTTATTTGATCTATTT
This sequence comes from Parotoplana pacifica, assembly GCA_034780595.1. Taxonomy (NCBI): domain Eukaryota; kingdom Metazoa; phylum Platyhelminthes; order Proseriata; family Otoplanidae; genus Parotoplana; species Parotoplana pacifica. The sequence goes on from JAUYWI010107183.1 coordinate 10,989, forward strand.
TTTTAACAATAACAATATATAATCCATTTTTAATTGTATAACTTAAAGGCAATGTCTACATTGCCGACTAGTCGGCAATGCTACCGATCTTACTACATTGCCGACTAGTCTTAGTCGTTTATCTAGCTGATAACTATTTTAAATAA
>JAUYWI010107194.1:0-22152 GCA_034780595.1 Parotoplana pacifica
TATTTAGAAAACATATGTACAATAAAAGTCATGAAATTTCAGCCCGATCTAAATAAGAATAAAAAAGTTTCTTCAGAACTTTCGATAGGGTGGTAACTTTTACTCTAGATGGACTGCAGAAGGGTTAATCGCTATAAGAAAGCAATTGCATCGATCCAAAAGGAAAAACTGATAGAGCATGTGCAATCTTAAAGGCTTTAAGGTCGCCTGATTTTTAAATCATCTATGCTCGCTAGGTGTTTTGCTGGCTGGAGAACACAAACAAATTTCAACTGAAGATGGAATTGCCGGGTGACCATGCGGTGACATATTCTTTGAAACTGAACGGCAGCCTCGACTACGAGACCAATCCGGAAGAGAAGTTAAGGGTCTGTTGCAGAGATAGCGGCATCCCTCCACTAAGCAGCTGCCAGGAGATCAGAGTACCGGTGGAGGATAAAAACGACAACGCGCCCGTGTTTGACAGCCCAGTTTACACGTGTGAAGTCATGGAGAATAGCGATCCCATCAATAAGATAAAACAATTCCATGCCAGGGATGCTGATAGTGGTGACAACGCCAGGATTCGGTATGGTTTAATGGACGATAATGGCTACTTTACTATCGATCATGAGACCGGAGTTTTGCGCGCCACACAAAAGTTTGACAGGGAGCTGAGGAAACAATATCAGGTGATCATTACGGCCACTGATTCCGGCAAGCCACCGCTGTCCACTTCGGCTACTGTGATTGTGAAAATTAAAGACGTGAATGATAATGCCCCAATGTTCGAAGGACTCAATGATAATCATGGCTATGTCTTTCACGTCGTGGAAAATTCCAAGCTGGATTATGTCATTCAAACTGTAACGGCCTCCGATATGGATAGTGGTAAGCTGTATATATTAAAAAAATCGCACCGGTTAAATTTTGAGTAAAAAAGTAGTTGGGCCTAAATGCAAGGTCGTCAAACAATTGTATCTCATAAAACAATAATAGAAGTAAAATAGAATATTTGGTTTGGATTTGAGAGCGATTTATGTGATGTTGGCCAAAATATTGATTTGTTTAGCCAAAAAAAATCGATAACGTAATCAATAGTTTTGTTTTAAAAATATGGACTAGTATTCATTAGGTCCTAATGGACCTACCCACCAAATTTAAAGTCAATCGAACAAAAATAATTTCAGATCCACCGATTGCTTTCGTTATCGATTTTTTTCTTTTAAGAAACTGTTTACTTAAAACATTTCAAGGCCAACTTTGAGCTCAATCCATGATAATTATGCTCTTCATAGGGGTGTTTTGTGCAACAAAAAACATGGGTGACAAAGGATTTACCTAAGTTCAGTATAGAGATAAGAAAGACCTTCACAAAAAAATGTTCTTTCTCATGGTCTCAAGTTTTTTTCTCATCCAATCTCTTCTTCAACTTTCTCCATTTAGGTTCAAACAGCCGGATCAATTATGGTGTGCGTACAATCTCAGCTAATGGAAACCGGCCGTTTATAAGTAAACCAAATGTAGTAGCCATAGACAGCAAAACAGGAAAACTGAAACTCATAAGGAAACTTGACCGTGAGAAAAGCGCAAAGCACTTTTTTCTCATCATCGCTAAAGATCACGGATTTCCCGCTAAATCAACAACGGTAACTGCCACCCTTATTGTTGATGACGTCAATGACAATAAACCAAAGATCAGCTATCCCAGCTACGCCAATAAAACCATCCGCATTTCCTATCACAGAGCATCCAAAAAGGTGATCGCTCAAGTCAAGGCCACGGACGCCGATGAAGATGCCAATGCCATTCTGCACTACACAATCAAATCTGGGGATCGCGATTCGCTGTTCCGTATCGATCCTGCTTCCGGGGAGCTTTTCCTGGGCCGACCAATGACGAAGGGGGACATTGGAAAATTCTCGGTTAGAGTTAGAGTGGAGGACCAGGGAGAGGGGACTCTTGGCGATGAAGCTGATTTCATGATACAAGTAAGTCACATCTTCTACTTTTATTCAAAGAAAAATAACAATCAGAATTAACAAATTACTATTAGCATAGGCATAGGACGAATTGATCCTTCGATCGTAGTTCACTCAAATCTGTTCTTTAACTAGTTATAGAAGGTATCCATTCACCTGGAGAAAATGTATCACCTCTTTGAACTTCCCGACTTTGAAATTTTATGACTAATTGCTTCTTGGGTACTTCAGTAAAGTTTTTGTCATCAATATCAAGAAATCGATGCATATTATAAAAAAGAAATTGTTCTATTGTGAATTCGGTGATTTCAAAGTTGGTTGACTAAAACCTCTGTTAGTTTTAAGGTTTATATCTGATTCTAAAACCAATTTTGAAATAAAAAACGCTATTATTACGATTTTCTAAAAAGATTTCATTTTAAAGTTAGTTTAGAAATTAAATATAATCTTAAAACCAAGAAAGATTTTAGTCTAACTTTAAAATTACCTATTGTCTAATAACAGTAACGAATATTTGAAGTGATCTATCATGCATGATACCATCAAAACCACTCCCAACAACAAGTCCATGTCTCCCTAGTTTCATGACTATTTATAGAAACCATTCAATAATGAAGGAGTTTGACTGACAACGCGTGAAAACCTCAAAAGCTACGTAATTGGTCTGTATAGCTTCCGGATCCTTCATTTTGGGCGGGCTATCTCTTGAAAGAAAAACACTAAATAAATGCGCAGGTCCTAACAAGCTAAACGGGGTCTGGTACAAACGTGAACCAATTGTAGGTACTACTCAATACAGAGAGGAGTTGAACCCAGGAACTTAGGGGTCGTCCGTAGGGAGGTGGGGTCTGGTGAATTAGCGCTCATTAGCGGGGTTTCCACTTGGCTGCGTATCGTATGAACTCTAAATTACATTTTATAAAACGACTCTAAGCAAACTACAGCTTGTATAATAATATTGTTTTTTTTAAATCTTTTTAGAATCTACCTGTGCATTAAATGTGGATATAATAAAATACAAATAGTAAACGGCTCTGCATTTCTCGTTGAAAACCTTCATAAATACTCATTTGTACTAGTTGCTTTTTATGGAGCTAAATATATATTTTGTACAATGTACATATAATATGCATTTCTCTTATCATTATCATATTTTAATTACTTATTTGCAGGAGGTTTTCTAGATAAATATGTACATATGCATGGGGTGGGAGAAGAGCTTTTGTGCACAAATATGTACAAGGGGGGGGGAGGGGGTACAAAAATCTGTTTTGCGTATGTGATTCATTAAAAACCCCTTGGGTTTGTTAGTTCAACGCGCTAACCACTTAGGCTACTACCTCCAACTAAGCATGTAGGTTGTCATTATTCTATGGTCACATCCCAAGATTGGTTCTTATCTATGCTAATTTATTATCTATGTGAAATTCATGCAGCTATATTTAGCTGTGACGTCATGCATAACCTTAAGAACATTTGACCTGAAAGTCAACAGTTCTTCCTTATCTCACAATATAGATCGAAAACACGAGCACTGATCCGCACACCTCCAAAGATGGCGACAAAGACTCAATGGGCATCACCGCCGGCTGGATTCTGGTGGTGATTGTGGCTCTCATCTGCGCCATCATTCTGGTGCTGCTCACCATGACGGTCTACCTCTGCGGCAAGAAGGGCCTCATCTCTCTCACTGCCTTCAAACAGGACCAGTTGGTCAGCACCATGTGCTGCTGTTGCTATGACGCCACTCAGATGGATGACATGAGGTCAGAGGGCCAACCCCCCGGTGGAGAGAGACACCGGGTGCCCATGCGCCTCTTGTGGTCGTCTGGTAGCAGGGCAAGGGAAGGCGACGCTGAGGGCAAGTTGGAGGGCAAGGGTGTACCGTGCTCGGAGGATGAGTCAGAGGCCAGTGCCATGGCAGCCTTTCTGTCACAAGCAGACAAGGCAGGAGACTTTGGGGTGAGAGAAGTGGCATTTATGTTTAATTTGAAGGAATTGCTTTCAACATAACCATGTATGAGTAGGATAGCGGTTCGTTTGGGGGTTTGAGACATTTAATTGATTTTAATCAAACCAATTATCTTTTGGGCCAAAAGACTTCATGGATTAAAGTTTGCAGATGAGATGTACTTCATCAACTAAGTATAGCTAAGTTTTTTCGGGCGATTTTGGTGCGTTGTGACGGCAACTGTTATTAGTTACCGTTTTGAAATTAATTCGTTTTAAGTTAATTCGCATATGTGAGAAAATTGAAACTATTTATTTATAATATTTAAAACACCAATCTTGGCATTAATTTTTACATAAAATAATTATAATTAATCTCATCATTTTTTTAAATAAAAAAAACTGTTTCGTTGTGGCACGACTTTAGAAAAAAAGTAATTATAGGTACCTACATACCCAGCGAGATGACCATCCCATCACCAAAATATGTCTTAGAAGCAGCAGAAAGGCATGTTTAGGTAGATACCTAACTAACAAAGTAATAGACTTTCCATTTGGCCGAATGATTGTGATCAAACAATGCCAAATCTAATAAATAAGAGATCACTGTATACGGTAGATTGCATTGATGTATTAAGTACAATATTTTGTTATCAGTGTTATCAGTGCAGTATTTTGCTAATCAACATCAAACAACAAAAACTCGTCATATTATGGTGTGTGGACGGGTGACACCTTACAAAAATACCCACACAGCTGACTGCAATGGAAGGTTTATCAAAGAGGAAAAATGGAAATTGATTTTCTTTATGTCTCTGGTCAGTACATAAGAAGCTTTTTATAACTGGATGCCTCCGTATTTAGATATTAGGTACCTATTTGTATATCTCCAGGCAATCTGGGTATCTGTAAGAGACAGTTTTGTTTCTTTTGTTTCTTAGAACTATTACAAGAGTCAATAAATGTTGATATAATAAACAGTGCACCGGGCAACTAAGAATCATATCGACCATACAGACAGAGACATATAAATTTTTATGCCGAACTTTGCTTCTTTTATGGCTGCCATAAATATTTTACCGTCTAATACAAATAATATAAGTTTAATTATCGGTAATACCAAAGCAACAGGTAGAGAGTGTCATTAACCGATAGAAATTAGACATCAGATTATCTGTTGGTCCACAGAAATGTAAAAATATGTTTTTTGCCCTTTTTTAGACCTATCGTGAATTGGACCCAGTTGGGCGCTCACAGATGGCTCTTTATGGAAACTATCAGTCCGCCTGGCCAGGTAAGTCAAATGGAGGGGGTGAAATGAAAGAATGGGAACCGGGTACATTTGGATAGCAATTTTCATCATTTTCTGGGTATACACACATAATGCCTAAAGTCATAAAATCAGTCCCCATCTGTAGCGTCATTTTTATAAAGAAAATAAAACTTAGACTGTTTATCCATTCAACTAAAGTTCATGTTCTTAGAATAGAGAAAGTAAAAAAGACATTAGTCAAGTAGCAAACTGTGCTAAAATAGCTATCCCTCCTTCGTCACTTCACTCTCTCACTAAATCGAAATTGAACTGTTTGTTAGTTCGAATTTTGATTAATAATTTCAGTGTCATCATCATTATCAACTTTTTCCTTTGCTAGATGAGTTATTTTTAATTTCTCTACAGGTATGCATTGAAAATATCTACATACATACATAGAATATTTGGTATGCCTAACTTTTGGAGGTTAAAGAGCTCGCCTTTCGCCCCGGTCGGCTAGCAAGTTAGCTAAGTCAACAAATAAATCATAACCGCGACAGTTTTATGTGCCCAGTGTTTCGCTTTGCTCTTGGTCGATAAACTGGAAAATTGGAGGAAACAATGGATCGCTGTTCAGAAGAGACGGCGTCACAAATCGGTGTATTTGAATTCCCCCCCCCCAAAAGGGGTCTAATCTGTATTCTGCCCAATTTGCGAGACATTTCCTAACACCACCCACAAAATACGTCTCGTGGCGCTCAATCTCGCTGAAAACTGATGAGATTGTTTTTTTTTGTCTGATCAACATTTACTATTGTACGGTGTGTGGCGATAATTATAGTTGCAGGTGTCTCATTCATTTTGCTTTCAAATACATAGGAAATAATATTTCTCAACAAAAAATACTATCAATGACCATGTAACAAATTAATGAAAAGAATCGGATAGTTCCTTTCCCATTTCGAAACTGGTGCCACAAGCTTCTGTGTTGATTGAATTCTGTACTTGGAAACATCTCACCTGCCAATTGGCCTGATGACTGTCTAATTGTGTCTCCCGTTGAGACAAGCCTTTGCTCAGGACCCAGAAGAATGTTTCCTCTGATCCAGGGACCGAATGCCAGTCAATCCAATCCACAAGGTCCAGAAGAACAAATAATTGAGTTAATGCGGATACACAGTTGGGTACAAAATTGATACCCAATCTGAGTTACGGCACTCGGCACTTCGAGAAAACTTTGTGGATGCGCTGTCAGGATTTATCGCTATTCGCTTTGTCCTCTGCTAGATAATTTGGACAGGCAGCACCTATAGGTATAACTACAAAGTATTATGTATGACTACTACTACTAATAAGAATAATCATAAAGTGTATAGAAACTGACTCGGAATTAATTTAATAAAATTGTTATTCCTGTATCGGACGGCGGCCTGTACCTACTATGCATCACTGAATTCGTTACTAAGCAAATCTGGTCGTGTAGATATTAGTTGTGTATAAAAATAAGATAATTAATTCTCTGATATAATTTTGGCTTACATTAAATAAAGGTATAAGGGAGATAGAACTATCATAATAAAATAGTTAGATTGTAATATTATTTTGAAAGGTCACATTTCATTTCTTCTTTTTTGATCGTGATGGTTTACTTTCTCCGATATTTAATCAGCTTTTTATGACAAATTAATGTAGGAGTTGTTTTGTGACATTCTATAATGTATTTTTTTAATGGCAAATCTCTCTTCTTTCTCCATCTTGTTGTTCTTTCTGGATGTGTCGGTATTGTGGAGACGGGTACCCAGTATCTAATAATTTATGTACTACGATTGTGTTTATCTACAACACAACAATGGAACAGGAAGATGATTTTCTTCGTTTTCATTTTGATGAGGTTTTTCCAGAATAGGTTTTGCATGGGACGGTCGTCTTGGTCACAGTTTGTCCAATGGTCGCTTTCGAATTTGTGAAGAGAACTGCTTCTTCGAGATCCGAGTATGTTAACCATATCTTATGTTTGTTCTTGGGGTGCACAAAATTAGACGCATTTATATGATTGGCTAGAGGCAAAAAATAATCACGAAACTGTTCATGGCATCCCATGTTCAAAGTTGGATCTGTTCATTTCCGTAATCCATTCGTAGGTGTAATTAACGCTTTGAGTAACCTCAGCCTTTCACACAGAGATGCTTGAATTTGTATTTTGTTAAAAGACTTGGTTGAAATCTGTTTGCTATTGAAAGGTGTAGGAAACCTGCACCCCATTAAAGATGAAAATTACTTATCTGACTACAAAAACCTTCTTGTGTTAAATTAAAGTTTATAATCTTTCTTCTCCCGCTAAAAGCAGAGGTAATCTGCGCTAAGTGAATCAAAGAGAACTGATATTGGATAACAAAGGCGAGAAATGCATTACATAAAAGATGTTCGCGATGTACTTTATGTAGTGGATAAAGTATAAAGCCCGTTAACTGAAAGATTTCTATAAACTCCTTTTAAAACCGGTTTGTTTTTCTTTTAACCCTTCATACGTATGTGCCTAGGTAACGATGGGTTGGGGGGTCACTCATCAAACTATCAGAAAAAGTTCAACATATTGGGATGTCGTTTGAAGCAAATTCTATTGCGGAGTTTTTGGACTATCCTAATGTGATGGCCCTTGTATATATAGGAACCAGTCTTCGGTTCCATATTTTAACATTTCCATAATTAAAAATATCAAAATTGAGCAATGATAGTGCTGTGATTATTATCCCAAAACAATGGTCTGTGGTGTCAATGGTTCTTTCTACAACCCATCAAGTTGTTTTTGGAACTGAGGTGATATGATCTCGATCCTTTCGGCCACCTTATTGAGATTCTGTCGATGAATATTTGCAAAATAAAATGTGTGTATCTAAATCCTGTGGAGAGATCTTGTAGGGAGAGAGGTTGTTGACACCCCCGTTTATCTATATGTAGCTACAAAACACAATAAGCGTTAATCTAGGCAGGCAGGGATGGACAACTAGAAATGCAATTAGCGGCAAGTCTTCAATTTACTACTAATCTTGATGTATCTTATTAGAAAAAGCTAACAGATTATAGAGTTTTTGTTAATTTTATTTTTACTTAGTAGCTAAATGTTGAGCGATACAATTACATCTATGTAGTTGTACGATGTATACGTCCTGGATTCCTTCGAAGGAAAAGTAAGCACCAAATGCATTTCGGATAATGGGGAGGATGGTGCAGTGAAGATCAAAGTCACTTTCCAAAAAAAATGTTTGTTTGTTTGTTTTTGCGCTAAAACGCTTCTAGGTAGCTAAGGCAGTTGCATCAGAGGGATAGATTGTTGTAATGCATCAAAAGGACGGATGTTACAACTTAGGAACTGAATTGATGCCATGCAGTATACGAAAAGGACTGTCTTTGTAGGCAAAGGGCTAGGAAGGCGGCATCTCACTTTGACTTTTCGTAGCAGGCCACAAGCAAATGACCTACTCAGAGCTTGTCCAATTTCGCGTATTTTGCGCATTTTAAGAAGTATTATTGTCAGATTTAAAGAGCAGTTAATGTTTTTTGTTGTATATATACATAGCTAACCTAAACCTTGTTTCATTTCTAGTAGAAGGGATAATCTGAGTACATAGCGAGGTAATTTGACACCGCATTCCACCGCAACGCATGTTCTCAAAGATGAGATGGATTTTAAGCCGAGAGTGTGTGTGTGCAGCCATGACAAAAGAAAATAGGAGATGATCTGTCGATTAGATTACATAGGTACGACTTTCCCCGACGACACCCACAAACTGTTTGACTTTTTGTTCACAATATCGCTAGCCGCGCCTGCGGCGAGACCATCTCAGAGACATTGCATGCATGAAGTTATTCCTTTATTCATTCATTCGTTCATTCAATGGGTACCTACCAGGCTGAAAACATTTAAATCCTTCGCTAATCTCTTGCTGATCCTCAAAGTTCTAGCTATCATACATGCAACCTACCGAAACTGCAACTAATGGATGTATGTTCATTGTAGGTATTCGAACTTTGGAGGAAATTGTCTCTGTTTTACAATCAATAGTACTTAGCGATAAAAGGTGGTTAACTTCGTGGTATGATGCTATATCATGGCACAAATTGGGGCGCACCGCGGGGCTTTGTTGTTTTTTTGTATGTAGAATGTTGTGAAAACGTATTTGGTTTCATTATTTGTAAGAGTATGTATTATGTATGTACAATGTATGCGTATATAATATGTCATCTATGGAAGAGCAACATACGACATAGCGCCGGGGGTTCCTTCTAAGAGAACTCTTTACGCTAGTAGCCAGTGATCCGGAAAAACCTCTTGGATTAATCACTCAGTATATCTTTGCAAACTTGGGGAAATAAATCAAATCGCCGTTTGCTTTGCTGTTTCTCTTTGTAGTTAGTTGTGTTTGACTGTTTTACCCATTGCTGTTTTCTTCTTTTTTGCCGCACAGTTATATAGCGGGTTCTTTGCTCAGGTTTTTCAGTTTTAGTAGTGCATCCACTAATCTTGTTTACAACTCGGGGTACAATCCTGGAACTAATCCGTTTGTCCTGCAAGTCGCCTGGGCGGCCAGCAGTATATCCATATTGCCAGCTCGTGATAGAGTTCTAGCCGCACATACATATCACTCAGCTTGGTTGGGGGAGCGAAGCTAGGCATGTGGAAATATCATTCAGTGTTGTGTTGGTTCGGCTTTCGTGTGCTGTTTGACGCCAGGACAAGACGAACAAACAAAACAATTCGCTTGTACAATTATTCGAAGTTAGACAAGCGCGTAAAGCTAATCACGAGAGGATCTAGATGTAGGTAAGCGGTCACCAAGTTATCAGAGGGGATAGATCTACCATTAGTTGCTACAATCACAACCAAACCAGAATGAAATTGTCAACTTCCTCAAGCGTGACAATGTCTAAAGAAAACTGTGCAGTTAGGTATTACAATAGGCTGGTACATATTATTATCTGTGTCAGAAAACGATTGGATTTAAAGCCAACACAAACTTATTATTATTGTTTTCTTTTATAATTGGAAAACTTTAAAACAAAAGTTGATAATTTTTGCCTTAAAACTGACAATAATGGTATAGATCACACTCTCGTCAACATTGGCAAATCATTTAAAACACAGAATTGGGTCAAATAGTTATTTAAAATGGTAAAATTACGGTGCCACACAGAACCATGATGGCTCTTTGAGTGGCTCTATTATCCTAAAAGTAACAATAGTTGTACAAAACTTGTTCATATGCTGTTTTGATCTATTCTCCTTCTCCAATTATAATTCTCAGTAATTTCCCCGAGATTTAACCAAGAAGCTAGTTTCTTTCAATATAATTACCATCAGTTTTAGAAAATATTTAATTCATAAGTTTATTTATTAAAGAGTGATTATAAAATTGGATTTAATATAGCCAAAGTAAAACTTATATAGTCACATATATTCATAGCAAACACATAATACCTCTAAAAACAGTCCATCAAAAAATTTAAAGTTTATTACTTATATACAACATCTTCAAACTTTTATCAATTTTCTTCGGGAACTATCCCTCCCTCAACTACAACAAGCAGGTCTCTAATGCAGCTCATCCCCAGCGGAAGTGAACGCCACGCCTTACATTTAGCGCCATCAAGATCCTTTTTATACATTTTTTTTAACTTTAAAGCGTTGATTGAAAAACTGATGCAGCTAGTGCATCGTCGTTCCTCCATTGTGTCGTAAACTTGACCAACAACATCAGCTTCTTGTTCCCCTAACTGTGTTGTTGTTAGAAGTGTACTATGTAGCCCTAATTGTGGGGGAAAGAAGCCTCCTCTATTATCGAGTTGACTATCAAAGCCTTTAATTGAACATAATATAACAATTTTAGATGTTATTTACAAGTTCAGGTATTGTATGTTTTTTTCTTCAAGCTCAATTATGAGAACAAGCAGGCAAATCTAAAAGAACTAGGTGGGTACAAAACAATATCACCTAGCGACGTAAGTTTCAAATATCGCATTCGATTCTGTTATCTATTTGATGTAATTTCGGACTAATACCAAAATTTATAATACAATTTAAACACTATTCCCAACAAAATTGTCTGGTTTCGTTTTTATGGTAATATGTGCTTTCATCATAGGTATAGTGACTTAGCCAGACCGTTCAACGTCCAGTTCTGGCTTGTTAAGAAAGCAAAATGATTCTCTCTGGAGACGTCAGGACTGCTTGATAAGAGTCATCAGCTAAATCAGTTCTGACATTAGAAATGTCACTCAACCTGACAAGTTGATCACCGATGATCTGGTCAGCCAGGCTCCGGTGAATTGTCCCATTTTTACCAATCCCTTCCTCCTCCAAATTCGGGAGCGTACCTAACGCAAACAACTTCTCCGCCCTCGACCTCGGATTTCAATATTCTGTGCTTGCAACACTACGAGCCACTGCTTAGGAGATGTTAAGTTGGTCTTTTATACATACGAGACTTGAGATTACACTTCTTTTAGTACAAATTAGTTGTGCACAATTGCATTGCTTGCTATCGCCAATTGAATAAAATGCGGAAGTACAAGAACGCTATTGTGGGGAAGATGATGATTATATGTTGATAAAGTTGTGAATATGCATTCCGGTTTGTAGAGGGGTGGTTAGGAATTAACATTTTCTGTTTTCGTACATTAGAAAATGAATAGTGAAAGATGAGTTTGATTCTGGTGTGTGTTGGTCGACAGATGTAGCCAGAGATTGTCAGAGAATCGAATGGTGACGTCATGTTCTGTCATGAAATGTCCCCCCCCCTCCTATCAACTTCTTCGATCCACAGGCACATATCCGAGCCCATGGGCCACCAAAGACATAATTTGGGGAAGTTATGTGCAATTTTGCAAGTTACACACGCTGTCACCAGTACCCATCAGTCACACGGTGTCACCAGTACCCATCAGTCACACAATGTCACCAATACCCATCAGTCACACGCTGTCACCAGTACCCATCAGTCACACAATGTCACCAATACCCATCAGTCACACAATGTCACCAATACCCATCAGTCACATGGTGTCACCAATACCCATCAGTCACACAATGTCACCAATACCCATCAGTCACACAATGTCACCAATACCCATCAGTCACACGGTGTTACCAGTACCCAACTCAATGTCGGTCAATTAACAACCTCTCCACGGTCCTTAGGCTAATCCCTAAACTCTTTCGGAAGCTTGTCCACCATGTAACTTGATAATGTGGCACTACTGACTCTAGAACCAGGTACCTTCCGATTAGTAGCCTAACCACTTGGCTACCGGCTACACTTTCAAAGTCGCATTGACACTCGACTTAACTTGATGTCAAAGGTGTCACGCAAAGCATGACCTATTCCGAACCAGCTTAAATGGTGCGTAGTCATTTGTCCCACGGTAGCAGTTATTGAACTGAAGAAGTTCTTACCTACATATTTCTGGTCTGTGTGTGACGCGTTTGTTTTCTTGCTAGGAACACCTAGTCACGTAGCAAACAACCAGAGTGTAGTTGGCTCGACCTAGAAGGAAACTGCTGATGGTTTAGCATTGGTCGTCTTGTATTTGAATTGTCTGTTCTGAACCTTTTCATAGCTGAAAAATATAATAAAGGGAGCACCACCACCTAATATAGGGGAATAAGATCAACATAATCTTGAATCCTAACTAAATAAAATATACAATCAAGTACCTCCGTAAGTAAGTATTTTGCAAAATAAGAACAAATGCATGCTCTAACAAAAGAGGATTATTTTCGCCGCAATGAGATCTCACCGTTTTTTGTTGTTGTACTTACAAGTCCTTTTTCAAATCAATTTATAAAAATCTTTGACTAATCTTATTATCGCTAGAGGCTCGAACACAGTTGAAGCTTTCATTTTTTTCTGTTTAGCGTCTGCCCAATTCTGTCTTGTCCCCTCTCTTCTTCTAATCTGGCATTTTTTGTGTCATCTATTGCAGCCCTACCATCAGTCAATAGAACAGCAGATATATCTCTGGTTTCTGAAACTGCAATCTCCCATTGTATTTGCTGAGCCTCACGCAAGTTTCTAAAGACATGTTTTGTCATACATACCTTTATTCTCTTATTTTAATTATCCCGGCCAATTCACTGTCACTCTTAATATCTGTCACTTGAACGAAATCACATTATCTCCGACAGGCCGAGACACAACTGGATATAAGAAGTCGAGTTTGTGTAGTTATGGGAGGTACCAAATATGTAGAATTTGATGCAGAAAATATCACATTTATAGATTAAATATACAATATTTACTACATACTTATAATACTTGCTTAGTAGCCTCATCTCCACTCATACTATCGGTATTCAGGAAGAAAAAGGGAAATGTAATTTGTTTCTGCTAAATATTAGTTTGTTCTTTCAACCTGCAATAACCTATGTATTGTCCCTAACTTTTTATGTCTAATAAATAAAATAAAAGAATAATAGATGTTACAAAATTCTGCTATTTCACAACGTTCTCCATTTAGGTATTGATCAATTTATTTGGTTGAGAACGAAAGTTTTCGAAAAACAGATTTGAAAAGAAATGGCCTAAATTATTAGCTAACTTTTCAAGAAATACAAAAACAGATATATTTATGACAATAGTAAGGTCTTTTGACCACAATACGTTTTGGAATAAAATTATCAAAAGGTTAAAGAAGTTGACCAAAAGTTGATGAGTTAGTTGATTTATGTTCTTGTCGACGACGAGATTATCCAAATCTGTGAATGACCCATTGATAGCCAATAACTGTAGTAATATTCGACTAAATTATCCAACATTTTTCCTGTAAAACAAAGGTCTAGGGGGGGATGGGTAGATATTTCATTACCGTATATAAATCATTGCTACCGGAATAAATCTGTGCAATAATGCACACATGTTGCGATCACTTTTATTGAAGCCCTTTTAACCTGATGAAACATTATTAGATAAATACGTACAGTTTACTGTAATCAAATTTAGTCACTGATGAACCAATTAGACACCAAATCACATGGTCCCCGAAATAGCCTTCTTCGGAGGAAGGTCATAATATTTTGGTAGCGAACAGGCAGTTTTGTATTACAGTGAAAAATTTCAATTCATTTGGTTAGTAAACGTTTATGACTTCTTTATAAACATTTCATAAAATGGTGGAAATTACCAATAGTATTGTCCAAGAGTATTTTAATATGTATATATTATTGGATATAAATAATATTAGCTAGGTGATTGAGTTACAATCACATAACAAACATATTTTCTTTGTATTAGTTTCCGTTGGTATTGTATCTGCTGAGACTTCATTCTAATAAAATATGAATCACTGAACATTGTAAGACCTTGTAAGATCTGGGCATATCAAAGTGCTAGTCAGACTATTGGGAGAGCGAGTGTGGTGAATATGAAGAATGATACCAGAAACTGCATATTGTTTTCCGTTCACAATCTTTGACGTCAAATTGGAAACATAATCTACAGAAATCGAGCCTTCCATATACCTAAGACACAATTTAGAGAGCAAATTTTTAATTCCAAGAACTAGAATAAAAAAATGATTTATGGCTTTTCTATAACACATTATTACATAAAATGCCTACATCATCCATGTTTCATTAAAACAGTCTCAGAGAATAAAAAGCAAACTCGCGATGCCTCCTAAACTTGATGCAATTATGTAGATAGTACAGAACAATAGTTGAACACAAAGCTTCCACTGCGTCCGTCCGGCCTACCAAACCAGGCTTTTTGTTCAAAAAAATAAATTTATTATTTTCATATCCGGTAAGTATTTTACTCATCGTCGAGGGAACTACACCGGTAGAATGTCAGTCAGTTAGACAAAACAATTATTTGTTGCAAAATGCAATACCTACACAATACGCACACATTTATACATAATAAATATTTTAGCTTCGAGATAAGTAACTTAGCTATATGCACACGTAGGTGTTTTGAAAGCAAACTATGCATGTAGAGGATGTTCCGTAAAAAACAGCAAAATTTATTATATCCAAATGTGATTTATTTTATACACAAAAAAATATTCACTTTATATACGATGATGATGATGACCCATTTGAAATGATCAGCCAAGCTTTGCGATCATTTGTTGACTAAATCCATACTCAGTCCAGACCATTTTCTGATGTTGTCAAGATACTGGATCTTTGGTCTACCTCTTCGGCGTCTGCCTGCCATTTTGCCTTGCAGAATTGCTCTTGTGAGGTTGCAACCCCTCCTCTACATTGGTGCCCATAGAAGGATAGTTTCCTTTTTCGAATGTGTCTTAACAGGAGGGGGGGATGTCCTCAGCTCTTCAAAGATGCTAGCATTTGTTCTGTGCTCTCTGTAGCAGATTCTCCAAATCCACATCTCTGCTGCATTGATAAGCCTTTCCTCAGCCAGATTTAAGGTCCATCCTTCTTCACCATATAGGAGATGATTGACCAGATCAGGGCTCTCACCAACCTCACTTTTAACTGAGTTGGCAGTGCACGCTCCTTCCAAATGCAGATCATTCCTCACATTTTGTTTTCAGATAAGATTATAACAAAATTTTCAAAAAGTTCATAAAGTCTACAAATAATATCCATCATTGTCAATGATTAACTGCAGATCATTGCAAAGTTTCTGAGGCTTTCTTCATCATTAGAGCATGGAATGTCATCAAAAATGTTCTCGCAAAAAAATCATCTAGATTGGCTCTGCTGATGAAGTCCAATCTGTTTCATAGTGATTCTAGACGTGGGAATATCTTCATTAATCAATTTATTTCTAGCTGTAATATACATATATTCAGAGATATTCATACAGTGTGTTAATTTTACTGGTTTTGTTTTACGAAACAGTCTATATTGCGACGAAATCTTGATGTCTTTACTTTTGATAACAAAAAGCAAAATAATTATTCCTTATTCTCCGAGAAAGTTGTAGTTAATTGCGAAGGCGATGCCTATACAAAAATTTAAAAGTTACTTACATTGTTATTATCATTTATTTTCACTATCTACAAAAAATAGAATTCATATTATTTACCCAACAATACAAAAAACGAAATCTGACACATAGCTAGCTACTTTTCACGATAATTTCCAAATCTATGGAACAATTAAATTTTATCAAAGCAAAGGCATTTTTTTCATCAGGTGAAATAGGATAGGGAGGGAAGGAGGCAAGCTACAAGAATTATGTACATATTCTCATTTTAGTACTAAATTCCACTTAATCCCTTTGCTAAGCATTTCTTGTTTATGTCTTATGTTAGGCACACTGGCATATTTCATAAGTGATGACATGATTTCAATACTTGAGAAATGATAAATATCTCATCTGCACCTAGGCGTCTGTGGAAACTATAAGCCGATTTAAAAACAAAGCATCTAATTTTCAGACATTTAGAAAAGCCGACCGATATTTTTGCAGAAAGAAAACAAGTCAGAAATACGAAAACCAAAGTTTTATATATATTAGAAAGAAATTAATAACATTTTTATGATCTATCAATATTTTATTACTGAAGACTTTTATTCCACCATTTCAGCTTCAATCAACAGCAAAACCCGCGGCCAAGACGCCTCCACTCGACTCATCTACCACAACAACCCTTCATTACCCCTGACATCCTCCCCGCACCGTCAATTCTCCTCCAAAACTGTCGACCTAGCCGCCGGCATTTCCTCTCCCAACCACTACCACATCCAGTCCGGCTCACGAAGGCCCTTCGTCTATCTGAACACGGGCCCTCCCGTGGGCATCACTGAGACACGCTTGGTGGACGACGCGGAGCTCCAGTCCAGCTTTGTAGCCGCCTCCCCTCAAATGAACCGCCTAGTCACCTGCTCAGACAAGTACTACACACTGCGCAGCCCATCGCGACAGGCCGTCAGGGCGCCCAAAACGGACCGACCGGTGCGCAAAAACGGCCTGGGCGAGGCTGCGGACAGCTGTGAGGAGAGTGGGGTGTCAGGCGCGCTCAAAACCAGTCCCAGCATACCGACACGGTTGGATCGACTGTACGATGATTCATATGATGCGCTGGGCACTACCCGCTACAAGATGGACAATGTCAAAACACTTCAGTTTGAGGAAGGGACGAAGCTTTACAGTATTCCCAGAGGAAGCTTTGTATAAGATGTGTTTGTATTTTTTTTAATTGGTCAAATATTTCATCCAAATAGATTTGTTATAGAACCTAATAGGTATTAAAAAACAAAACAATGATCCTGTAGAACATTTCTGCTTTTCTATTCAATTAAGAATCGTAGAGTAAACATTTTGCATGATAGAGAGAGAGTGGGTCAGAGTAATTTATAATAAATAGGACTATTTAATAATAATAGGAATTACTTACTATAAAATTCCCTTTATATTTCTACATAAATATTTTATGATTGTGTCTAGAATTGTCTTCAATTACAAGGAAATATTATTCAAGAATGTCCCTTGGTGTATAAACATATTTTATTTCTAGGTAATCCATAAAAATCCCCCAAAAATAATCAAACTACTATAGTTAAATTTAAAATGTAGATTTCAGCTATCGAATGAATTCGTGCGAATTTTCCTTCTCTCAGAGAATGTCTCCCGATCACAGAAATCATAAAATATACAATGTATTCTATATGACATTCTAAAACTCCCCCAGAAGCAAATTTTGCCCTGACTGCGCTCGGGGCGAATTGCTGATCTTCATCGGGATTTTTAGAATGTCACATGCAGGATAGGCTTACTACCCTATATATGTGGTGTATCTTTGGTCGTCTTGTTCTATGGATACTCAATATTGTGATTAATAACTATAGGCTCATATATCTCTTTGTTTGTGCAATCCGATAAAACTCAACAATCCCATAGACATCTCTCACATAGATACATTGATATCATAGATATTATATTAGGATCAAGTCGTAAAACTATATAATATTATCTATGATTGATATGATATACCAGAAAGTAGTACAAAAGACAATTTACCATCTTTTTATAACTTCAGAAAAATTTATCACTCTAAGTCTACGGTGTGGATTTTATAATAACGCCAAAATATCTAAATGTTCCCTGTGCAAATCTTCACCTGATGGGCTAATAAATATAAAAAATATGATACTCAACTAATTTCTTATTCAATTAGCTATTTTAGGGATGGATGCATGATATTTCATACATTCTTTCCTTACCATTAGAGTAGGAATTTCTCAACCTCTACCAAATTACCTATTTGTACATCATTTGAGAAGGTATTTCTGATCATTACAACGTTTTTGTTATTTTTGTACATATACTTGTATGAGTGTCTAGACAGCACCAATCAGTACTTTATGTGTATGTGTGTGCAAGACAAACTTTAGAAATGGATATCGGAGTTATTTGAATAGCAATGTATACCTAATCAAGGCATAAAATAAAATGAATTCTAGAAAAACCTTTTGAAACTTGAAAATCATTTGTAATTTTGTAATTCTTTTGAAGAGTTGATTATACTCTGTGAATAAATAGCAAAGTGCGATGTAATTTTGAAGTTAATCAGATTTATCCGGTGGCACCTAACCACTGGATTCTGTTCTCAGCAATAGTTCCCAAACGCTTGAGTACGAGATATTTTTTCTAGGAAAATGCATATGGCATTTGGAATAAACTATTCAAGATTCTAATAAAACTTCTTTATAACGCAAACTATTTGCAACGTCAAGATCGATCAGTAAAACAATACCAATCCATTTTATCATTTCAGAGCCTTAGTATATACGAAGCTGTCAGACAAATATGTACCTGATTTGATGGACTATTGATATCAGTAACATGTCAGCCCTCCTTGACATATAAAGTGTTTAAACATTTGACTATCAAAATTTGGACACTTTTTTCTAATTCGGCAGATTGAAATTCCAATCATTTCATATATGTACATACCTACGGGGTCGAAATATGTATTACATTTTGAATGTTATTCTTATTTGTTCAAATGAATAAAACTTCTATTACAAACACCTCATTGTTTTGATAAATTCACAATTCCTACCTACACAGAGTTCGAGCAGTGAGTGCAAAGATGAATCCCTTTTGACCAAATTAAAATTGCCACAAAACCAAGGCAAAACTTCTAGCAACACTTGGGGATCTTTAAATGAATCTAGAAAAGTTTTATTTCAAAAAACAGATTTCGGGTTAGTTACAATAATACAAAATCTAAACTCCGAGTCTAAATTCCTCAACTCAGATTAGTCTATGTCGACATGGGACTTCAAAAATCGATAAATTGATATTTTGAGATATTATCCAATTTGATAGACATGAACTTGCTACATATAAGTAGCAAACAAAGAATAATATAAAAATTTTATAGCTTAGTAAACTCAAAAATCAATACAAATTTGAAGTTTTGGCTATTTCTAAAAATTATTTATTTAGAGATAGAATATGGTTTTTAGTCAGTGAATACGAAAACAAATTTAATGAAAAATTTCACAGCATTTTTACTGCAAACATTTTCTGGTAAGGATACAATATAGAAGTATGATACAGAGGTGTAGCTGCACCATAGTATCAATAAATTTCTATATTTCAATTTCTCTGAACTTTGCAGATAACATGTTCAATATCCTTATTTTAACCTCCATATCCTACGAGTCTTTGTAACCATTTTAATATTCGGTTAATTATCACTGCACTTCAATAGACCACCATGTTTCTTCAATGGACCACCATGTTTATTCAATAGACCACCATGTTTCTTCAATAGACCACCATGTTTCTTCAATAGACCACCATGCTTCTTCAATAGACCACCATGTTTCTTCAATAGACCACCATGTTTCTTCAACAGACCATCATGTTTCTTCAATAGACCACCATGTTTCTGTAACCTTTTTTCTGATTAGCACGGGAACAAATGCCTACCTAACCAAACTGGAGACAATTTCCTGCATCTAATTGTAGCTGCTATTCGGTTTGTCAGCCTTGCTTAGATGTTTAATCTTTCTCGATTCGGCTTCTGAACTTTTTGTTTCAGTCGTTAAGCTTTTTGGAATAATCCGCTTTGTCGACCAAACGGGAACATAAAAGATTAGTTATACCAAATAGTTACCTACATACAAATCAAGGAAGGCTCCAGATAGCTAAACCATCCCCCCACGTTTGAACCAAGAGTATGACTGGAATATGTTTATAAAGTACAACACGATATGGAAATTGAGAAATAACACAGAATTGGGAAAACGATTAAATACTGTTGCTGATAAATAAAGTCTGTAATATCATCAAAACGACCACAAACTCTGAATTTTCCAAAAACAGAATTTTGAAAATTGCTAAAGACCTCAATAAATTCGATGAAAATTTAAGAATATTTGGAAAAAGATCTACTTCATTTTCTGGTTTAGTAGGCTATTAGAGGGTTCTCCTACACCAATTTTCATCTTTGAATGTCCCTAGCACCCATATCCACGTTGCCAGTGGGAGCTCCACCCATGTAAAATTTAGGACAGAATGTGGCTTCAATTCAAATTATGTATTTAGAAAAAAACAAATTTTGTGACTCTGTTTTTTGTTGTTGCTTTTTTTTACTCGTAGAAGAATTAATTAGTTATGATTCTTGTTGTTTCGTTCAGATGTCCCTGGATTGCAATATATCAACTAATGCAGAACCAAAAGATAATATCATTAAGCATTAAGTAGCGTACGCCATCTGCAGATTGAGACATTTTAAGCATTGTCATTTTTCGCAGAACAAAAAGTATCAAACACAATATCAGTTTGATGCTTTCGAAGCCTCATCTCTAATGAAATCAAATAATTTACATAATTTAAACAAATTTCTTAAATATGTTTGTACGCCTTTTAGTAATAAATACTTGCGCTCCCAAAACTTTATGACCGCCCCCAATTCAGATTTAGAGAGACAACATTCTTGTTAAAAATATTATTGAAACAATCAAATTGTTGCTGCCGATAAAAATAATTCACAGTCAGTTGCATATGTGAGTAATCAAAAACAAGTACATAATCTGTGCTGGTTAGATATTTACAGCTTAATTACTCAATAATCTTACACCACAACAGAAGATGCGATGTTTAGATAGTACCTAAGTACTCGCTGAGGCGTTAGCAAATGCTCGCAATATCGCGGACGGTCTTGTTACCAAAATTGAATGCATGTAGGCCATGGCAATTAAAACTGAGTTTACACAAACTATTTTATGTCAATGTCCCTATCGATAAAAGAAAACTGGCCTGCTTAAAATATCACACATTTTCTGTATATCGGACAAGTTATCCTACCTACCTATCTATCTATCTAAATGAATAATATTATCAAAGGTCAGTCAAGAACAGGTATCTAGACAACCACCACTGAACCTGCATAATATAATGATGCTGTGATCAAGCTAAAGTGATATTTAGTTACATTAGAATTGATAGAAATTATCCAAACTATTATTCCTGCCCTATTTATAGGACGTCCTGTAATAAACTGTTTTCTAAAGTTATCTCTTTCGAAGAGTTATTTACATTTCCTAGCAAACTGCATACCGATAAAATCAATATTTTATGCTTTCCAAAAGTAGGGCCAAAAGCTGGAGACAAGTTGGAAACCATGACGTTGGAATGTGAATGCTTAAACCTCACTATGTGACCACAATGATGTTTCGGATGATCAAGAATGTGTAGAGTTTTGATACTCCTGATGATCTAAATGTTAATTAGGTAACTAAAATTTAAAATGAACGTTGTATCATAGAGAATGTATCTAACAACTGTTCTGATCAAGGCCGCCCCATAGCAACACCCTCTGTTGCACCTTCATCAACAATGTCCCATAGCAGCACCCTCTCCAAGATCTCCGCACAGGCCTGCACTTTCATCAACAATGTCCCATAGCAGCACCCTCTCCAAGACCACCGCACAGGCCTGCACTTTCATCAACAATGTCCCATAGCAGCACCCTCTCCAAGACCACCGCACAGGCCTGCACTTT
>JAUYWI010107195.1:0-11134 GCA_034780595.1 Parotoplana pacifica
CGTACCTCAAAGAATTAATTCCATTACATTGCTCAAATCGAATCCTTCGTTCCAGCATCAGCACTCGCCTCTCACTTACAAAAGTTCAAACATGCTGTGGTTCCCGGTCGCTTTCCCACTCCCCTTCTCCTTCTTTTTTTCTTTCTACCCTCCCCTTTTTATTCTTTCCCCTTCCCTTTTTTTCTCGTCCCTTCTTTTTTCTTTCCACCCCTCCCCCTTTTCTTTCCCACTCCCTTTTCCTTTCTACCCTCTCCCCTTTTCTTCTTCCCTCTTCCGTTTTTCTTCCTTGAATTTCGGGGGGGGGGGGCTGTCCCCCCTTGCTCAGGTATGGTGATATCAGTTAGAAAAGCGCAGTATTTTTAATAGACAATTTAGGGAGAATTTCTTGAATTTTGCTAGTATCTCCTTCATTTAAATAGATTCATTTGGCTGAATCAGATAAAAGAAATGATCGAGCACCTTATCTCTTAAGCCAACGTATTTTGGAATGCGAACAAGCTCATGGTATTGGGCATTTGTATGAATGAATTTTACTAACTCCATAATATCAGTGATTACGTCGGTATGGTACCTACTATGATGAGCAGACAAATTTTGTTGATGAATAAAAGATATCATTTCTGGTTTCATCGCTTAGCTTGAAAAGTGTTGTAAACCCAATGCTTTTGCCAATCTGCACCATCAGTTTTAATTGAATGAATATTCATGAGAGGAATAACATTTATCTTCTCCGCGTGTATTGTTAGATAAAGGTACCAACTCCAGGAGATCTTCTGTAATTTTAAAGTCATTGTCTACAAAATAAATAAAGATAGCACATTGGGCAACATCGCGGACATCAGTTGATGTTTCATCAACAGCAATACTTATAAATTGACTGTCTTGAATTTTTTTGAGTCAGTTGATTGTTTTATTATCCACACAAAGAGAAACACGACGTATCAGCGGCCGTAGGAATTAAACGAATTTTAGAAGTACTTGGCTTTCTGAAGCTTCTATTATTTCCGCCATAGAAATTTCAGCACACTTGTTTATTAAAGATACATTACTAGTAAAATTAATGTTAAATTTATTTTTGTAATATGTATAATTTATTTTTTAACTTAAATTGTGTCAGGTCAAATTACATAGCATATTTGAATACAAGTTTAGATATGTAAATCTTGCGTTCAAATATTACATATATAAATTCTGGGGTCACTCAATGTATTTTTTCCTATGCCTGAAAAATATCGGTGAAAACGATTGCTTCGATTTATTCAGATTTATACTACTGATTTCTCATGATGTTACAAACAATTTTGGCGTTATACGTTCACAAGAAAGACGTTTTAGTGAAACATTTTATTTTTTTCCTAATTAAATGTGTATTTTATATGCAAAAACTCATTCTTATGAACGTAGGACCACGCCTTTTTTAATTACTTGTTACACCATTAGAAATCAGTAGTATAAGTTTGAAATTAAATCGAAGACATTTGTTTTCAACATAGGAAAAATACATTGAGTGACCCCAGAATATTTGTGAAACTCATAACTTACCTTTATTAAAATCTTGTAAGCCTTCGACAGTACTAAAATCATAGAAATGAATATAATCTAACCAAAAGGTGTGTAGAAAATATATGGCTTCAACATCAAAAAACAACTTTTCAAGGTTAAATCAAAACTATGTAATCATGTGCATCTTGTTCTAACAGCACCCAAGCTGAAACATGATAAGTCAGTCAAGCTTGGTGATTGAAAGTACTATCTAGTTCATCCGAAAATCATAATCCATAAAATCGTTCAGTCAAAAATGAAAAATATAAAGAAATTAAAATGCAAACAAGAAATATGGTGCGGGACTCGATAATATGATTAAAACCCTCTGATATGGGGGGCTCCTGGTCTATTTTTAATAGCTTTCTAATTCTAAATTTGAACGAGGATTGTATGTTTGTTTGAATTTTTGAAACTTTAACCCTCGGCTAACGGAACCCAGTCTTAGTAATACAAATCCATAAAAAATATTCATTGTCGATTTCGAAAATTTGGACAAAATTACCCAAATGGTTCTAACATCCAAAACAAACATTCTATCGTGCTCAAATTTGAGATTTGGAATTAGAAGGCATTCGAAATAATGTATTAGAAACTTGAATGCCTCATTTTTATGATTGGTGGTCTATAAGGCCTACCATACTAGAGCAGGTCTATAAAACAAATTTTCTTAAGGGAATTTCTTCATATATCTAACTGCCTTTAATTGACTTAAAATGATATTAATAGTTTTTTGGTCATTTCTAGTGGTTTTTGAATGATTTCATGCTTTAAAATTCAAATTGAGAAAAATCCATTTTTAAAGCTCCAGCCTGGTCTGGGCCCTTATCATTGGACCTCAATTTCTGACTTGGTAAAAAATTATGACCTTTTTACTTGGTACACTAAATATATAACATAAAGGATAGATCTGCTAAATATCGTCTTTACTCTAATAGAACCCCCCGGGTTCTATTTAATTTTGACACAAACCCGGGTTGTATTAGAGGCTCGGGTTCTATTAAAAGAGAAATGAACAAATTTTTAAAGAATCAAACGTAATACTTAGAACCAAGATGTATAACCAAGAAAACCTATAAACTTTCAAATTTATTCGTCTTTTATAATCATCAATTCATCTTCCTCGGGTTGGTGATTCTGAGTTGCATCAAGGTCGTTTGCCATGGGTTGTTGATCGAAAGTTGGGAAAGCGCATCATGGCAAAGATGTCCCGGTTTGAAACATTTGAGGTGGGCCTCGCTTCCATCCAGTTCGTTGGTGACTGCGCATTGCTTCATCGAGTCGATAATCTGTTGTGTCGGTATCTCAGCCCAAGCCTCGCGAAAGAGGGGGAAAGCGGTTTTATTGTCATTGACTAAAAATTGTCATTGTTACTGTGCGACGCAGGTGAAAGGCGTGAGAATCTATTGAAAGCAAGTGGAATTTTGGTGTCCCATTTTTAACAGCACTGTAGTTAACAACTCTACTACCTAGGTATACTGCCATTGAATTTAATTACTAGGTAGGTAATTTATTGGAGACTCAGGTTCTATTGGATGCCCGGGTTCTATTTCACTGGATCTCTTGGACCCGGGTTGTATAAGAGGCACGGGTTCTATTAGAGTAAAGACGGTATTTCCTTTACACAAAATATTGCCTACACCATTTTAGGAAATTGTTTATCCTAAAATGTGTTTGTTACCTATACACAATGACTATTAAAATGCAAAATACTACCTAGATTTAGTAGCTGTCTCTTGTTATGTTAAAATTATGTTCAAAATCAATTCATTTTTAGGCTTTAAATGAAAACTGCACTCTTACACATTATGAATATGAATTTTAATTGTTTTAAATAATACATGGCCTTCAACCACCGTGTTTAATGTTAACATAACAAAATAGACATTTTTGAATAAAGAAGAATGTGCTGAAATACTTTACCTGCATAATGTTCAAATATATGTTAAAAATTAAAATTGCTTACAGTGGCCATTTTGACTTTTTACAAAAATTTCTTTGTAAGTTTTATGTAAAATGCTTTAATAAATGAGCATAGCAAGTGATATCTATTTTTCTCTCGAATTAACATAACGAAAGAGACAGTGCTCGTTATTTTGACACAGACCCATAATATGTAAAGTTTAATAATCTAATTTCGTTATAGCTATTTTGTTTAATAGTATTCCTGAAGATCATTTTAACCTTTTTTTTATTAAAGATTAGTTGTTTCTGCACATCGAAAATCAAAATTCAGGTTATTCTAAATTATTTGTATTATCCTCCCTCCTCTTTAAAAAAAACTGCTAAAACTAAGTGAAATTAAATTGTGCTTACCCGAGGCTCGATCGCCACAGACTCGACACGGCTCCCAAATCGATACCTGGTCACCATTCATACTCATCGCCGATGCCGCCACACTAGGCGATCCAAGACGTAGACGGCTTTTTAGACGCAGTCGGCCAAGTTTGTCCACTGCAGGCCCACCTTGGATATGCCGATTGGAGGTGATAAGACATCGCACAGGCATCTGTTGACTGGGGTTGCCATGGCAATGCATCTGTTGACTGGAGTTGACATGGCAATGCATCTGCTGGTTGGCGGTTACGTGACAATGGGGCACGTGGGTTGGGTGTCCATTAGGCGAGTTGTGTTGATAGAGAAGGTCAGAAGGCATGCTGTTGGTGCGAACAAATGGTTGCGGTATGCCAGGCGCAGCCGATGTAGAGGAGGGCGAGCTAAGCGCGCTCCCCGAGGACTGTTGGGCATGTGGGTGACCATGAAAGGTCGGCGAGGATTGGCTAACTGCGCGTAGTGGTAGCAGACGGTACGAGTAGCCTGTAGGGTCAATCAGTTTGGGGTGACAGTAACCGGACTTGTCCCAGCCTGGTGGAGTGTTATTGGATGCTTGGAACACGCTTGGCAGCTCCACTGGCTGCTAAAAATAGAATATCCAAGCAATTCTGTCGAGTCTTTTAGCAAGGGGTACAACGGGAGCGAACAAAACTGGAAGGAAGCGGTGAGAAAGTGGCAGAATTATATTTTAAATGACCTTACATATTCCACCGATTTGATGCACAAAAGGGCATACGACATACCCCAATAAATACCTTAATGTCCGGGGAAGAAACTTTGTAAAGATATGTGTGTCAAAAAAGTGAAATTACCTATAAAATTATTCACACTATCGGTTGGTTAGTACCTACAAGTACAACTTTCTTTCTTTTTCTGCTGTACATTTGAACCACCACTGTTGTGGAGAGGAGGCTAGATTTTTATGCAAGCACTTATTCACCTTGACGGAGAATCAAAACAAAGTTGGATGATCTACTGTGACCTTTTCTAACTGCAGATCTCTATTAGGTACTTTTATTTTGCATATTTATGCAGGAATGGTGCCTACCTACCCACACCATTCTGCTATGTAATATG
This sequence comes from Parotoplana pacifica, assembly GCA_034780595.1. Lineage (NCBI taxonomy): Eukaryota > Metazoa > Platyhelminthes > Proseriata > Otoplanidae > Parotoplana > Parotoplana pacifica. The sequence goes on from JAUYWI010107195.1 coordinate 4,954, forward strand.
GATAGATATTCTCACTAGCATTATGGTATGCAAAGTATTTCAGTAGATTCTGTTACCGCTTAGATGAACATCTGTCTGATCCAGATCAGATTTATAGCGATATGAAATCCATTATTTTTCCAATTCTGTCCAATTGTAGTTATTGCGTTCGTTCGTTCTATTCTTGTTACATTATACATATATTAATTACGCTGACTGGTTAAATTGAAACATAATTTTATTTATGTTGCCTAATTAAAAGATAATTAGCACTTTATATCTAGTTAAATTATGTAATAAGTCTTTATTCTGATTTTTTTTAAAGATTTACTTTTAAAAACATATCAATTTTAGGATTTTTATAGCTATTCTTTGTATACCAGTAAATATTGTGTTAGATGAAAGTATACAGAAATGAATAATTCAAATTCGTTATTCTATTTTATAAGTTCTGTTCATCACAATATGCAATAAGAAATTTTTATGCTGTAAGAAAATTTTATTAAGAAAAGAACATTGAATAATTAATTAACTCTTTCAATTACATTTTTTATATCAAGCGAAAAAGACTACCCTTTTCTGCCAATGCGTGTACCTCTACACATTTTAATGCTCTTAAAGTAGCTAGACAAGAAATTGTACCCACATTTTAGGATAATTACAATATTTATTGGATAACCAGGGTAGATCATACCTACTCCAAGCGAGGAAAGAAATGCCTGCAAAGGTTATAAACTAGATTTGACGTCATTATCTGATCCAAAGGTCGGGCTATTTAATTAGTCCTATTGCAGTTCACAGTACGCAGTTATTGCCACCATATTTAATAAATTATATCCAACACAGTGTGTAATCAATGGATAGGACAACACATACTCCTTGCAGATGTTGCTGGTTAAGATCTATTTATTGACTGCGCATATTTCCTAAGTTCCTTTCTTTTTGCGTACTTTTGACACAATTTCATTAATAGCTAGGTAATATGTAATAATAATATAATATGTATATAGGCATGTAAAATTCTCCAAAAATGATTGCCATGTCTGCGTTATCTTGGTATTAGCAATAAACAACGACAACTAACACGAAGCGGTCTGTGACCCATTTAGTCTAATCTAGACGTTTAATCAGGTGTTTGTAATGTACATAGATGAGTTCAGCGAGATTATTGTGAAGCTACTGTTTTGGTTCAGCCATGCATTAAACTCTGATACGGTTTTGGTTCATCATCTGGGCACCTTATGTGCTATACTGTCTATGATGTTCAATGTTGTTTAGGTAGTATAATGTATAATGTATAATGTATATAATGATAAATAATGTAAAATGATATCTGTCTTCTGTGGTTGTTTATTATTATATGATATGATTCAATTAGATTTTCTGTGAATATAATGAGGAGCATCACATCTTTATCTTGAATGGGTTAAAAGTTCTTGGTTTAATCTTTAACAAAAATATGTTTTCCAATTTTGCTGAAATTTGGTACTCAAAAGTTCGATAGAATGTAATTAGTACTATTTTATACCAAATTTGGCTAAATTTCGAGCCTATTTTCAGTAATTTTATTGTATATTTATTGAAAAACGCATTACAGAATAATTCGATTTTGAGGGCATATATATACGATATCTGAGGGTCCTGTTTTGTAATTAGAACCACAAGTAGGTGGCAATTGCTATTAAATTTTACCAAAGATAAATGGAACCCATTAAATAGATATGAGATTGACCAAAAAAGTGCTTAGTTTTTTCAGAACCAATCACAAAATAAAATGCTTATTGTTTTAGGATGCTATATATTAGTTTAGGATGGTTGGCCCTAATTAAATGTTAATGATTCCTTTGGTAGTTATTACTGTACCTAAATGATTTTGAAAAGATTTATGAAATAAATTATGATTTTTTGCTTATTACCTCTAAATAGTACCCTGCCGTGTTAAACTATTTTTGTGTCATTCGTACGTTTAGGTAGGTATTTAAATGGGTTAGTTTCTCAAGTTTTATGCTTTACAGCTAATAGTAGGTACTCGTTGCTAAGGTGTATAAAACGACGACTTCGACTGGCTATAATTAGCCGAAAACTATACTGAACCAATTTTTATTCAATTTGCATACATGCTTGTTGTCGTAAAGTAAAGGTACTCTATTTTCGGATTTTAATGTTCGAGTTACAGGTGTCCAAAAATCATAGTCCGTTGGTTTTTCAGAAGTCCTATAATAATCTGCCATAAGCCTGGATAATCTATTATAGGAAAAATGGGTAAATATGTAGGTCAATTATATACTTTCAATGAAAGCCGCTAAAATTAGTCGCAACCATATATCTATGGCTGTAACGCAATCAATTTCGGTGGATAAAACCAAAATTTATAAAACTGTCTCAGGTATAATTGAAGGCGAATTAAAATCTGGTGGTGGGAACAGGATGTAGGTACATAAGCAGAGGAATGTATAGATTTTTTTGCAGGGGGGGTAATAAATTATATGTTGGTGGCCATGGTGACCCATGGCATTTTAATATTGTCGACGATGGAAAGATAAGGTACAGAGATGATTGATACCAGCTGCCTAACGTTCCAAGTGTCTAGAAGACTAGAAATTCCTTCGGTCAAATTTTACAGGTCAGCTGATAGAGTTGACGGATAGATGATTGAATGAAAACAGATCAGAAAGGGGAAAAGATCAGTTATATATATATATGGTTCACATACCAGAGTGCTATAGAAATGCCACATATTGCCTGCCTGGTTGGTTAAGTAGATATGCCTACATATTCTATTCCCACTGCGTAGTACAGGAATTTGTTTGATAATTAAGTTTCTTACCGAGGATAAAAATATTTTAATTTAACTTAACTTAACCTTTAGAAATAACGTAAAAGCCTAGGTAGGTACTTACACATATAAATTTAGATTTTATTATACCTACAATTGCCTATCCTTATGCATGAAACAACAACCAAAGGACACATTCAAAATAAGTAATTTCACTTAATTTTAATTGCAGTTTTACTGAAGTACTTATTCCTAAACGAAAAATTTATTATTTGCTGTTGAACAGAGCAAGCTATACTGGCGATATACATACTGAAATTCACAAGCCCTCTTTAGAGGATTTGATATCTTAAAATATTTCTAACGTTTGAAAAAGTGATATAATTAATAAATGCCATACATTTGATGAAACCTTGTTTTAATATACACAAATTTCTACGTGGAATATCTAAATCACCTACGTAAAACCTTTAAATATTAAAACGTTTATAAATGACAGAGGTGAACAATTACGACGACGACAATTCTTGGAATTCAGTATCGCAGTTTAATTAGTGGTCTCATCAGGATCATATGACTTGATGTTATATAGCTAAAGGTGCTTGGTGACCTTTGAGAAGTTTCGTCACTGTCTCTGCAGTGGTTTTATAATGGCAATTGACAGTTTTACGGCGTATTATAGTTATATAAATAATTAACGCATTTAAATAAGGTCAAATTATATGAATAAATTAACATCATATTTTCGTTGTCTCCGGCGAAGTGGGTACGCTTGACCCTCAAACAACAATTTATTGCAAAATTGGTTATTCTCGGGTCTCTAAAATATAAAAAAGTTAGCAATGAAAATGATTATTACTTATTTGATAGATGTACAGAGAAACTTCATCTTTAACTATGATAAGAATTCCCAAATTTGATGAATTTTTTAACTGGGTGCAGTATATGAGAGTTGTAAGAGGAATTAACAATGTAGGTATTTGTTATTTAGTAACTGAGTGCCTAGTAGGTACGTAGACCTACACACCAAATTTGAAGTCAATCGGACAACCTTTAATTTTTAGACCTGATGACGTCATCGGCCCTCTTAATTGATTTTTTCCAAAATAATTCTGTCAATGAATCTTTTCAAGGCACCTGTGTACCAAATTTCAGCGCCAACTATCTAGGGGCATTCACTCCATTCTATCGAAGACCATATCGAAATAACGTTTATCCACCAAGGGTTAATTAAGATTTCCTGTTGTTGTTGTAGCCCCTACCCTTTGTAAAAAAAGTTAGTCCTCCAAGTGTGGGTTATGAATTTGATTACCTCTGATGGATTTAACCATGGACTTCCATAAATAGCTATTTATAGAAGTCCATGGTCAGAGACATTCAAGTGTGTAGTGATGTGAACAGTTAAATATGTGTAATGTGTTGTATGATGGACATATGTTAGCTATATTGGGATTAATTTTGTTTTGTTTTTGGAATTGATTGAGTATTAAGATTCCCTATTTTCATCCTTTAAATTTTAGTACCACACAAAATGTTCTATTAAGCAAATAACTAGTTTTTAAATACCTATTTTAGTCGATTTTAAAATATTAAAAACAGTTTTAGAATCGTTGAAATTCAGGTACCCATAGCTGTTTTCTATTTGGCTAGTGTTATTTTAGGTTGAGTTTCTTTTTTCAGAAAATCGACTGTTATAGAGTGAGTATGTGTTACATTGCATGTTTTTGTGTTTTAAATTTTAACACTGTGTAATTAAAAATTTAGAATAATAGATTATGTTACTTTGTTAGGAATTAATGACTAAGGAGGTAATCAAATTAATTGATGTCGTTCATGCAAATAATAACACGCCAAAAACCCTAGAAATCCCCAAATCATACTGACAGACTACCATCCAGGTTCAGAAACACTGAATTATCTACGGCCATATATATATTTCCCCAATTCAGACTGGCAGACTACCATTCCTGCTTCAGAAATACTGAATTATTTATGGCATATATATATTGCTTTTAAACATTGTTTGTAATAAAAAAAATTAATTAAATTGAAATATATTAAATTTTATTGTTGTGTTGTTTTTGTCTGTACCTATCTAGACAGATTAACGATCCTGATAACGATGAACAACATGTCACACGGAGCCTTGCCTTCATCAGGGAGCAAGTTAGGTTCATATAATCAGCGGTAATTTCAAAGAGATCACCTTTTGAAACATTACATTGACAGCGCAATATAACAGAATAAAAGTTAATAGCAATTACTGCTGTCTGTGTCCACACATAGTGGTATGTCTATTATTATGCGAGTTAATTAGTGTCCCCAAAACAATTTGAAGGTTTTCCACCTGCTTATATTGGTCTACACATGTCAGTTGAATAATACACAGAATACTACGACTTTCCTGGGTATATCCATACATTTTCAGTCAACTACTTTGTTAACCGTTTGATGATAAACATACTTTATGTACATACTCTACATATATTAGAAAAGGGAAAAATTGGAAGTTTAATTAAAAGATAAAATATAAACTGTTTATTTAAATGCCTTCAAGTTTGAAGTCACTTCTTTTATGATACACTATTAGTGGGCTAAGTAGAAATATCACACCTTTATCGAAAATATGAGTTTATGGCCGGCTGATGTAAAATGTCATAATAAACAATTTAGAAACATTTAATTAATGATAAAATACCATTTTGAAAAAAAACAATTTTTATGGACCTGCCCTGGTATGCGGAACATCCAATTTTCGAGTACATTATTTCTAATGCCTTCCTAATTCTAAATCTCAAATTTGAGGGTAAAGATGTTTGGTTTAGATTTTAGAGACATTTTAGTCATTTCTTTGCCCCCAAAAACGATAAATAAATGTTTTTTTTTTGGATTTACATTACTGAATGAGTAATGGACCTACACTGCAAATTGAAGTCAATCCGATAAACTTTAATTTTTGGCCCTCTATGACGTCATAGGCCCTACTACCACATTTCAGCCCAATCTATCCACGGGAAGTATGATATTCTGGGGAGGCGAATAGCTCAGAGGTTTATCAGCCAACGGTTAAAAAAGTACTATCAAAAATAATTTCTTTAATGTAAACCTAGAAACACTGTACAAAAAAATCTGGTTTCTAGAAAATTTCATTCTGGTAAGCGCTCATTTCTAAATATTTTGTTCAAAGCTCTTAGTAACCCTTTTAGAGGCACCTAAAGGCTCTCTTTATTTTGTGCATTATCAGTAACTCTCCTAGGTACTTATAAATTTTCTGGGAACCTTGTGATTTGGTGCTATAGAATCTCTTTTCTTAAGAGCCTTGTGATTCAGTACCATAGAATCCCACTCTTCTCAGGAACACTGTGATTCAGTGCATACCATAGAAAACTTCTCTTCTCAGAAACCCTGTGATAGTGTACATACCAT
>JAUYWI010107206.1:0-11133 GCA_034780595.1 Parotoplana pacifica
CGGCAGACAGGCACGTTTGGAGAGACTTTGTCATGCGCATCACCAGAAGTCTTACCAGACTTGACGGGACAAGGTAATAATAATATAATATATGAATATGTTTTTTCAACATTACGTATTATCGTAATACCAGAGGACTACTGTCAACATCCAAGCTACAGCACAGCTATGGCAAGTTAGTCGTATATCAAGAAAAGGCTTTCCAATATGTAAACTCATTAATCATTTCAATCTCCCAACTGTCCCACAAAAAGAATATAACCAATGTCACAATGACTTCCCGCATTATTTGAAACTTTGAAATCCTTCAGTTATATCGATTTTCTGCTGGGTTAGAATTGATTGGGCGATAACCATTGTACCCGCTCAAGGAGATGCGACATCTAGATGTCCTTACTGAACCATCAAACATGTCTTAGACGCAACTTTGTAACAACAGCATCCATTCTATTCTCGCTACTTTCCTAACAATCATTTATCATTTAAAAAAAATCTATCTCTAGGAGAAAAAAATATTATAAATTCATCAGCAGACAAGTCATTAATTTTAGTATTCTGTAGAAATCGGCATCCAGACATTTGTTATCTAACGTTCCAGGCTGTATCCGGGAGAAAATGCACTTTGACAACACACGAATCAAGTGCATTTTAGTTCCCGTCTACAAAATCCACCCCCCCCTAAGTCAACCAGCATTGTTATCTGCATCACTATCAACCTAAAATCTAAACATTATTTATAATTTCCAAGTGATTAATAGCAATACTCTATTGTAAATTAACTAAGACAACAAAATATATCCTTGGGCACTTTTTTTTACTATAATTCATTTTTAGTGTAGGTATGTAATATTATTAAATATCAACAACAGGTATCCATTCTTATAAAAATATAATACCTACTCCATCGAGATTAAAGAGATAATTTATGGTTATATTCTTTCCAAGACAAAGGCTGGATAAAGATAACTAATATATTTGCAATGAAAATCAGTCAGTTGACACGAGAAGATTAATCTAAGTATTAATAATGTACTACCGTTGCTAGTACCAAAGTTACAACATAATAAAGGATATCGTATCCAAAATTAATGCCAGCCAGTTTATATATTTATATCAGCGCTGCATGTTGTAAAACTGTCGGCACTTAATCGCCGGCAGATCTCTGGGTGTACGGTGATGTCGTAAGCTCTAGATAGAGAGCCGACGACAGCAGGAAAGATAAAATCTATAATATTATTCTATTTAACCAAGTAGCGCTTATAAACAAATAAATAAACAAACACCGACGACGTAAGAGATAGTGAGTAAGAGAGAGAGAGAGAAAAGGGGTGTGGAAACAATAAAAGAGGTCATAAAACCGATTCTAGCTCCATAAAAATGCAGTTAAAATGACAAGAGGGAGGAGTTAAGTGTGTGCTTTTATGGTGATTATGTCAATATCTATTTATCAATATGTCAATCAGAGATAATACTCGTATACTGTGTGCGAATTAATCTTAAATAATTAGATGTTTGCTTCTTGAAATGAAATCATTGAGAACAACAAGTTTCAGAGTGTTATCTACAATGCTTACAATACCTACTATACTTACATACATACCATGACATAAATACATGCTCTAAGTACAAAGATAAATAAACTAGCTAATACAGTTACCTAAATTCCAACAACAATATTAAACTTGACTGGTTTGCAATTTGGTGAAATGAAAATGTATGTAGGTCACAAAAACTATTTCCCCATGACAGATTGTATATTGTTAATTAATACCAGCTAAAACTAGATACAGTATTCGCAATTATTGCCCCGTTAGAACACTCGTACATAATTCAAAGCCTAGACTGTCGACAAAAGTCGGTAAGCTGACAAATTTTCAGTCAAATGTAACCAAACGACACGCAGAAAATGGCACTAATTAAACACCGAAACAGGCTTGTAATCGCTTTTAATATTTCAAATTTCTTCAATCGATGTGTGAACAACTACTAATACCTTCTGCAGACTCTAAAATGTCCATCGAACCAACAAAACAACTCTGAATACTTGTAAAATGGCTTAATATTAAGATCAACAAATGTATGCATTGAAAATTGACCAAAATGAGAATTTCATTGTCGAGAAACTTCAAAAATTAAGTCAAAGAAAAGAGCAATTGGATTGTTTTTCTGGGCAAGTTAAAATTGTATCCCAAATAAAACTAACATGAAATAGCTAATATCCGGCAAAGGATACCTACCAAACTACTTAATATGACACATGAAGAGAGAAATAATAAAATGTGCTTACCCAAGACTTTCTTTCTGTGAGCACATATCTCATTCGGTTGTGGATTATGTGGATCTAAAACAAAAACAAAACAATTTGATAAGATGCCTACCAAATACGGAGTTAATAGGTACCATCTAAATGTAAGTTTCCTCTATCAAAAATAATCTATATTGGCCATAGACATTGTGCAAGAGAAAATTCAATTTTCATACTCAAAAACAAAGATAATCATCTCAATTTATTACTTATTTTATAGTACTAACTTATTTGTATGAAAAGAAAATGGCCAATATAATACACAATAAAATTATTTCCCCTTGCTATACTTAGACACACTTGAGCAAAAATATCATAACATTATTCTTTATTAACAAAATCAGAACTAGTTTTCTCCTACTTTATATATGGTGGAGTCACATAATAATTATCTTAAGAGGTCATACTTTTGTTAATAGAACACAAGCATTGTAGCAATATACCTAGAATTTCATACATACAAATATTACAGCTAATAAAGTATAAAAGCCCCCCCATAAACACTTCATTAACGTTCTGCGGCGCTTAAGTAGCTATCAAAATGTTGCCAAATGTCACTACTTCATCACATATAAATGGAAAACGCTCCAAATCTCTCTCTGTCTGCGTTTATAATTTTGATACTTCGGGTTCGTTGTCAGTTTTAAATACTGGACGTCAGCGAACCCAATAACCCATAGCATTCCTATTACCCGAAGTTACCCACCTCTTGCCGTGTGTACCCCCAGTTGGTGACTATTATCATAACAAACACACAAACTGCAAGGATATGACCTCACCATCCATACTCAAAGATGCGAGCACTTTACACAGAAGGCACTTCTTAAGAGTACGCTGATAAATGAAAACGGTTAAACAAAGTTTATTATTTTGTTTTATCATCACAAAAATATTCAATAAGCTAAATTGTTAACAAAAAAAGGACAAAGAATTTCTTGAACAACAAAGAGCATGCTTGACTCATTCGAAAGGACGCCCGGAAACTTGTAATTATCGTCGAGATTTACGATAAGAAAAGTGGACGGTCAATTTAATTGAGGAAATCAAACTCTCCGTCTTAAGAGAAGAACTAAACAGCACATAGCGATTATTCAAAGGGAAACCAACAAAGACCAATTTCCAACGTTTCACTTTAAAAATTCTGTGACAACTAATATGTTCGAGAAATTCTCATAATCGTTGTAGTAATAATAAGAGGTAATCACAGAACCGTTTGATTATTTAATTTCATGCATGCAGAAAACCGGAAAAGAGCTAATATCTCACTGGAACAGAATCAGCTCGACAGACGATATCTCCGCGCTATTGAGTAGAACTTGTGCAGCCTAGAAGTTTTCATATCAAGTGAATTGCCCGTGAACGATGTACTTAAAACAGACTGATTCAATGTCTATATAATCACAATTACCTAATTATGTTTAAAAAAAATTATATAAAAGTAGTCTGCAAAATTGGTTTTAAAGGATAACAAATAATGTCAGGCCTAAACATAAAGAAAACAAATTAGATTTTCTGAGTGAAATTCCCCATTTATAAAAAGGATGCAGTCATTTGTTAGACAAATATATTAATTCACTGGATATCAAGTCCGTGATCATCGTGCTTTAAAGAGGAAATAAAACTAAAATTGTCTACAGCAAAGGGGATAGAAAAAGGCTTGAATATCATGTACTCGTCTCTCCGGTTCCTGAGTAAAATACGTATCTCTGATGAATTGTATGAAATGTAATATTCTTCTCAATCACAAAAGGTTTGGATACATTTCGATCTAAGTTCAGTTAGTTTTAGTGAAATTAGCTTATTACGTTCGATGTTGAAAATATTCCAACATTTATGAATGTGTGACCACTTACCAATAATTTTGATCTTCATATCAATATCTAGGGTTGTAGTTCCGCTGCTCGCCTTACAGGTCAAAAACACGGTCCTCGCAGGGGTCGAAGTGTTGAATCTATACGAGTATTCTAGCGTTAAGTCGTCACCAGCAACGTTGGTATAACGGGTACCAGCCAAGCTGGAATTAGGTGTGTAAATCCAGGTATGGAATTGTACTTTCTTGAGCAATGGACAGTTCAACCTGACTTCCTTATTGACTGCAACTAGAAGATTGACTGGGACCTTCGGATCTCTTTCTGGTATTACTAAAATAGATGAACAATCAGTTTGGTAGGTGCATTATCTATTATAAATGGTACGAGTATGCATCCCTGGTTATGATGGGTTTAGTTATCTACAAAAATGTACACTCATGAGTTAAAAACCGGGTTGATAGTAAAGTCATCAAGATTATAAAATTGGAAGAAAATGTTAAATAATGCCCTTGAAGTCACCTAAGAAAATAAACCTGATCCATGGAGAAGGGGGTAAGTTAACTGCCCTAAGAGACCATACTTTCCACATAAGTAAAGAAATTTGGAATAACTGGGTCAATTTAATGTCTATTTGGCATCGATATGATTCTATTATAAAATGTACATTTTGCCCAAATCAGGCCAACATTACCCGCCCCAACGTCACCCACCAAAGGCTAACATTCGGTCCTACTTTCAATAATAATGCCTTCATTGTATTAATGTAATTGACATCAACGATTTTAAGTAGATAAGTATTCCAAACACAACGGTAGCCATAGGCTGCTGCAGTGATCAAAGTCCGGTTTTGGTGAAATTTGTCAGATCTCGAGTAGATCAACCGTTATTGATGGTCGTTATCAAGAGGGCGGTGACTGCTCAAAATAACGAAATAAAACAAAACCTACCAATACACAGTAATGTCCTTTACGTAAATCCGTTAAATATAGACAGACCATAACGGTTTGTCAAAACTAACAAATACATGTCGTGATAAACTCTTTAATAATGAATAAACTCAAACAACTTCTCGATAATAAATCAAAACTAATGCCAGTGATAATATCATTTTTTACAATAATAAACATCTAGCCTTTTTTTAATGATTAGGTAATACTGTGGCTGCTTTCCTTATTTTATACACAGAAAAATAATCACAATATTACAAAGTTTATTGTGAAATTAGTGTTATTAATTTGCGAATTTTTTTCATAACATTTGTGAATTAAAAAATATATTTTTCTATCTGATAGAGTACGAAAAACAGTTGTACTAACAAGAAAACTTTTGCAGTATTTGTAAATAACGAAAAGATTTAACCTGAAACATAAACTGCTACTAAACAACAAATTCAATTTAACTACATAAACAATTGAGTCTTTAATGTGAAATTGATGCGCGAAAATTGAATAAATAACTCCTAAAAGGTACAGGCAAATTGATAGATAGTCTATCATCAAAGTTTCATAATATGTAATTAAATCAAACGCCATTGGAGCCTTTATATAGGAAAATACACATTACCTAACAAATGTATAGCATACACTACCAAATGAGCAACGCAGACAGAAGCAAAATCCCAAACGTCTCAAGAGTCACAACACTAAACAACTACTTAATAAAATAAATGAGATGCAGATATAACAGAAGACTTGTAAATGATGCAGATACATACTTTGTAAATTAGATCAATGAAATCTGAAGTTAACAAAGTTTCTTGCAACGAGTACTATAAATCTATAAGGGTAAACTCTTCCTAATAACATCGGAAACGATATTAGGAATGTTTCAATAAAACTACACCAGACTATTTTAGGTTAAGTTAAACCAGGTATTAAACAACACAATCACTCCACAAATAGAGTTTTGAAAAGAAATTGGTGAAGCTACACATCAGGACCACTGCTGCATTCATTGTTCGTAGCTCGTGATTAAAAAGGACAGGGGGAGAAACAGCCAATCATTGACAAAAATTGTAAACTGTTCAAAGTTGTTTTAACAAAATGGAATGAAATTTAACATAGCAAATGCTTTTTTACCATCACGTAGCGGCCCTCTGAAAAAATAGAAGTTGGGTCAAATTATGCGAAAATTACTTCTCACACAATAATCAACAATCTTACATCCAAATTACACCAAAGTTTAAATTTTTGATCATTATGACGTAATCCACAATCAGTTATCGATGTTTTTTTAAATCTTGTCGATGAATCTTGCAAGGTACCAAATTTTAAGGTCAATTTTCCAGGGGGTACGTTGTGATTATCCATAGAATGTTTTAAAGGGACTAATGGACCCTAGAATGTAAAGAGATTATCATTTTATATCACCCTCCCCCCATCTATGAGAGCAGTTGTACCACAATACCTACCTACAAACAAACGGCAACTAAATCAGATCTTCAATTAATTGGTTTTACTCAGCCTAAAACAATGACTACGTTCCGATAAAGTAAACCTGCCCGACGGAGATTAATTGCCCTGAGTCAAACTATGAAGCCAATCTAGAATTGATAAGTAGAAACAATCAAAAATTTACGGGAACTTCAACTTTCCTAAAGCTATCTAAAAAGGCACACAATACTAAAAGATGGGCGATCCAGATTAGGTATGACGTTGCTGATTGATGAAAACCATTACTCAAATTATGGAAGAAAAAAAGAAATTATCTTCTAATAATAACAACACAACCACATTAGAGGAAGTTGCTATTACAGCTGCATTTGTAGGCAAGCGTGTTTTTGAAAAATATTGTTTTCAGGTATTATTAATGACTTGGTCGGAAGAGGCTGCCTGCAGCTTGCATGTTCGCCCCATTGCATCATTAATCATCCCGTTTTCTGAGGCAGTCTTTATCGTAAATAATCTTTAAAATTTGCTCAAGGATTGTTTTCATAACTCACACGCAAGGACGATTGGAAATAGAGAAGGCAGCAAAGAGTTAAATGGTAAATTTTTAAAATAAAACAAAATCATATCAATTAATTAAAATAAAACTTATGCACCAAATTAATCAAACTGGTTATATCGGTTTGAGTATAATTGACTATATTTAAAATAGTATAGACACAATACTTATTATACAATATTCTTTTAATTTTTATATATTATTGAGATAAGTATTAAGACTACAATAATTTATAATCCAGCTCAACTAATTTATCAGAGAGAATAAAATTTAGACAAAGTATAGTTTACTTCAACTTTTAAAATACGATAGGATTTAGATGTATATGCTTTGCTATTACTTATTTGAGCATTTATACTTTTAAAATAAAAAATGGAATTCATACGTCTGCCTGCTGCTCCATAAATGCAGATCTAGACGTCAAGATTAAAAAATTCAATTATCGTTCATCCGACGTAGTATCAAGTTGGCTCCGAATCAAATTCAATAACTTCTTTACAGCTAAGTCGAAAATATGGACTTGAGAAAAAGATAATTCCTTACTTAGTGTCCTAGATTCGTGTTTATAGATGTAGTTTAACAAGTATTTAAATAAACCAATTGCTTTTCAGGTATAGATATAATAATCTGTAATTAAAAATGTGCTTCCACCACTAAAAAAATAATAGCAACAGAAATAACAAAATATCTTGTTTGGCATATGTTAAACAGAGTCAGAATGGTTGACTCAACATTTTTCGGTTACATGTGAAACGCTAGATATTACTGGAAATCTCTGCTCTTACGATACGTAGAGGTGTCTGTATACACTCCTAACAAATGGTGTGTATACTCTTAAACTAATCCCACCAAAATTATCCATGTATACACAGCTACACCGAGCAGGTAGCAAAATGCTAATCTGTTACAGTATTTGTGTTATCCAAACAATAGATCACTGATATAAGCAACTGCTGTAGACTGATACTATAAGGAACCTACCAACACACAAATAAACACAAATCCAAACTTAATCAATATCCACAGATAACGAAAATAAACACGTTATCCAAAATTAGAAATTCTCATCGTTCTAGCTACAATAGAAGATTGAGTCCATGAAAATGTATTCCTGCACAATCTCAGATTTAGTCATATAAACAACACCAAAGACACATTAGACTCAGGAGCTTACAGTAAAGTTAGAAACTACCTACAACCAGCAAAATTCAAAAAGAGTTTTGTATTACTAGGTACTTCTCAATGATTTCGATATATTTGTGAGCAGAGTCAGAATATAAACCAGTGAAAATTTGCCATAAACGCTTTAGGTGATTGACACTTTTTTCAAATCGATATTCCAAAACTCGAATCTTCTCAATGAACAACAACTCATCAGTCATGGAAATGTTATAGTAACTACTATTTATTGTGCACCATTTTTGCAAGCATCCAGGCCTAAGTTTATTGGACATGGCTACTGGGATGCATTAGAATTTATGACCTAAATGAAATATCAATATTTTATTTCTGAGAACTATATATATTGGCTGATACAAAAAACGTTATTTCTTGATTAAAATACATCAAAAGCAAATGCGATCAATATTTTAAACAATTTCGGTGTTTGATTTCAATATTTTAACTAGAAAGAAAGTTTCTTCGAAAAAGTCAATAGGTCTAAAATGAGCGTTTTAAGTAGGTCAACCATCAACGGTTAAAGTTAGCACAATAAATCAATACATATATCATTCAGAGGGAAATTTATGTTGTTAATAATTGGTTCATAAACAATTTTCCCAATAGTAACTCAATATGGATATCACCGCTCCTCCCAACTTCTCTATAAAATGTCATGACGTGAGACATCGATTGTAAAACAATCATTAATATGCGCACAGTAAAGTGACAAAATAAGTAAAAACGGCAATCAATTCATTAATTCAAACGGAACTTAATTTGATCCCGATCAACAAAATTATTCACTGATGTTTTTTGCAATCTGTATTATACTACTCTTAGTCATATAATGATATGAGTAGTACGTTGTCATCGGAAAAAAAAGTACAATGCAAGTGACATGATTATTCGCGATTAAATAAAAACAAAAAACACTGAATTGGTTATCGAGTAATTAGTTAGAAAGACAAACTAATTTTTATATATTAAGCGTCCTCCAACGTCAGGCTTTCAGTGTTTGGTGTAATTATTTGCTATTTGATGGTATATTGTTTATTTAATTAGCTTCATCAAATAACTATTAGCTTTATATAGGCTAGGCACTCATTTAAAAAAAATAATATCTATTCTTTGAAACAATGGTAAATAATGCAATTAATGCGATTTTAAGTTTATTTAGTATAAATTAGAATTAATACGAATTAATCATAGAATAACTAAACTAAACAAACCATTTACAGAATGATAGTAGAGCAATCATTCAGGCTAATTATTAGAACATAAAAGTAATATGATAACTACAATCCAGCGTTTGTTTTCTCTATGCCATGTAGGTATACATACACAACGAACAAAAATAATAGATCAAAATCGAAATTTTACTTTACTTTTATAAGGTTGTGTTCAGTTTTGTATGTGTCTTATTGATTATTATTCATTTTAGCAGGGGGAAAGATGGATTAACAGCAACTGTCTAGGAGAGGATAATGATACCTCCAATGTCACATAATAACTGCCTGACTCGATATGATGACGGAGGTATTCTACCAGAAATGTGTTCGACACAGATCAAAAACCACATTATCTTGTGCGCGCGGAAACTTTCCTCAGTTGCCAACCACACTTTGATAACTCCATAGAATATACCAAAAGTGGTTTATAAAACTAATTTCAAAAATGGTACAACTACCCCCCGCTGGAGAAAGTGGGGATCACCCAGGAGGCGGAGAAGTGACTGCTCTACTCGCTAGGAACATTGACAACCATGCACCAACATGACATCATGCAACAAATGGTCAGATCTATCCCAGAAAAAGTTTCATTTGCCCCTGACGGGTCCATCGAAGACAGGTTTGGCTGGTTGCGCGACGCGACGCTTTTATATGCTGATGATGTTCTAACACAAGTGATTATTGGCGTTTAGAAAGGAAAGTGTGGTGCGCAGGATGGATGACAACTACTATCCTGCCGCCCAGATGCAGATTGGGCCCCGACCAAGAATGTGAGCGTGTCTCGAGGCTGACAAAGTTGTCAGTAAGATAGGGAAGATTCCTTAGAACAACATTGCCGTGCCAGACAGAAGGCACGAAACACCTGTATACTTACCTAACTGATATAAAAGTCCGATGCAGTGTCAGGTTTAAAGTATAACCTCTGAAAAGTCACCGAAAAAGTATTTCTAGTGCAATAATTCTCTTTAAGATGCCCTCTTCGTGGATTTTTTTAAAGAAGATTATCACCGTGAATTTAATAACGAAATCAATGTAGAATACACGTACTTGTGCTAATAACTAATGTAGGTTTTTGGAATCGCGTGTGTTTCATTTTAAAATACAAACCGAATATTCGTATTAGTTATAAATATTTAATCAATAAATAGACTGCATACCTTCTGCGTTTGATCTTCCGTAAGTGACCAGAGTTTGGAATACTAAAAGCATTATCAAGCATTGCATTATGAATCACTAAAATGGAAAGAATAGAAACAATGTTGTACATAAATATACAAGTAGGTACGCATACTGAACTTTATAAAAGGATTCTAGTTCGTCAACTGCGCTGAAGGATAAATTTATAAAATTTGCCTCGTAGTTTCAAATACTATTCTAAGGTGGATCATTTTATAACTTATGGATAAATGCAAATAGGTCATAATGTTTTGTCGTCATAACAGAAATAGCAATACCATGTTTTGGGAAATATATTAAAAATTTTAAAATCTTTATTAGCTTAATAGTGATTCATGAACCCTAAAGCAGTAATAAGTTAAATAGGTTAGAATTGCAAGCATCACAGAGGAAAGAAACTCAGTGGCCACGTCTTCAATTTTCTGTCATCTACACCCCTTAACAAAAGAAACCGTACCACCCTAAAATTTTGATATATCTTATTTAAAAAAAGCTATTTTTTTTA
>JAUYWI010107217.1:0-11132 GCA_034780595.1 Parotoplana pacifica
CCAATGTCAGACAAACTCGCTCCAGCTTTCCATATTTTTACAACAACATAGGTATACTATGCCATGCGTGCGCTGTTTACTTAACTAATTTCGTGTGATATAATTACGCAACGTATACTAATGTGTACACTCTGATGGTTATAATTAATCAATAATATTAGGGTTTCCATTTTTTTGGTCTAGTGTATATTAAAATTTTCTAAACAATTCTTTTGATTTTTATGGTAGACGTCATCTATAGAAGGGTTACAAGGTTTATAAACATCATCGCCATTAATATTGGTAGAAAAATCTAACTCTTTCATGATAGAAGAAATATTAAATTGTTTTCAAATGAATGCAAAGTTATTTGTTGCTTTATCAACTGTTACAATAACAAATCTTTCGTGAATGGCTATGAATTTATTTTTAATATCATTAATACTAAAATTAGATTTATATCTAGTACATTTTCTGAGCTATTTAGAAATAATGGAAATAATACCTATGACTGAAATAAGTATCAAAAAGAAGGTGATATAAATTCTTTTTTAGCCCATTTGAAAATACTGTTTTTAATATCTGATTTAATATACCTAACAAGTAGAAGGTGTTCCTACAACTGTAAAGTATCAAGTAGAAGGTGTTCCTACAACTGTAAAGCAATCAAAAAAAATTAATTAAAATTTAAAATGTTTAAAAAAATTAATTAAAATTAATCAAAATTAATTAATATACCTAATGCTAAGTTTTCTGAAAATTAAATGAAGGACTAATCCTAAATTTAGCACCTTTCTCAGGCATGGATATAAGATTCTTCTCTTTAACAATGGAGATATCCCCTATCATTACATGATTATAAGCACTAAAAACATAATCTTCAAGATCAGGATTAGTGCTGCAATCACATGAACTATTAAATGAAATTTTTGAGAAAGTAAGATTTCATGGATGGATGGATTATACTCAAATTTGGTACACAAATACCTTAAAAAGATTCATTGACAAAATTTATTTTGTAAAAATCAAAACCAGAGGACGAGCTAGGGCTCCTCCATGACATTATCAGGTCCATGTAAACGTTGTGTGTCTAAGGTACTTAGTTATAACGTTTCAGGCAAATTTATCAATCCAATCCAGATTTTGATCACCTTATCGCGTCATAAACAGTGTGTGTTGGACCATTGACAACATTCCCACAGCTTCCGCGATCCTGGGCAACTCCTTCGACCTCCTCCACGCCAGTCCCATCTTCTTTGTATTTGTGGCTTCCTTGCGGCTTTCACCAAATACGACATACTCTCCCCAGATGGGAGTCATTCTTCTTCCAGGAGCGGAAAATTGGGGGTTGTTTGTTATCAATGCATTGTAAACGGAAATTTTTTACAGATGGGGTTGTTGGCCCAATGCCAACAGCTATAAACTCAAGCAGAGTTGATTCAATTTAGTATGATCCTTACCCTTTGACATGTCCAGCATAAGTGGCCCTACCAGGAGCATATGCTCCCGATGGCATAGCTCTCCGGGTCACTGAGATACGCAAGCCCAGACACCACGACAAGGTATGGACCAGGGGGAGGTCATAAACTATTGTCTTCTCTAAAAAATCATCTTTGTTTTTAGAAATATAGTAACTGCATCTCACAAGCAATCTTGTGCTAACTTTTCATAATCATAGCTAATACAATTTTTAATAAAAAAGTGGGCCATAGCATTCCATGTTGGGATATAACGGAATTGGGATAAATAGGGTTAAAGAATAGTCAATGATTTAAAATCAATACTGTCAATAAATAGGTTGGTATCTACTGCCAGTTTAGTCACCATATAAGCAATATTATAATTTTTGAAGTTAGCAGCTAGTGCCCGCAAATTAAAGAATGGAGATATCAAATTAGAAAACCGACTTTATAAATCTTTGAGCTTTATAATGCTCATTCGATTTGGAAATCTAAAACTTTTGTAACTTAAAATTGAAACTCGAGAAATCAAAAAGATCTATACGTATTCAAATACATTGGTAACAACAAGAACTCTACACACATCGATTTTTGTAGTTTCCCATTATACTTGTCGGTTTTATGAGTGTTTTATTGGATTTGGAGGTGAGATTATAGAATTTTGTTGCATTTTTAGTACAAATAAAAGTCAGGTACCTCCTCGTTTATCTAGAAAACGGTTTTAATAACTATGTGCTTAATAAATAGATGATCTAGATAAATGCTAACTAATCTAGTTTTAGTAGATTCAGCTATTGACAAAGATTATAAATACCTATCTAGAAAATAAAATTCTTAATTCAAGTTCATAAAAATATTAAAATAACAAAAATTAAGAAACAAAAAGCATAGAAAAAATATATACCTACTTACTAAGAATTTTTTTAAATTTGAATGCTTATTGTATTTTGTCTTTATTAACCTTTCGGTTTAATTGTTCAGCTAAAAATCAACTTGGTAGGAGAAAAAGAGATCACATTTACCTAATTCTAGTATATGAATTTCTAAAATTCATTCTTAAATGCTATACTACCTACATGAGTGCAGGTACGAACGGAGTTATGAGATGAGGCCTAGTCATATGTCCTTTCTCTTTCTTTGATGAATACTCTTATTGGTTTGTTTCACTGTTACCCCTCCACACCACAAAAAACAATAATAATTTGTAAAATTATAACAAAATTTATTGATATTTTCAAAGTGACCAGTTTTTTGAGTACATGGATATCTCTGTTACTCTCAATATTAAAACTTCAGAAAAATTAGCGCAATGGAATCCTTACAATATCCTGGAATCAGATACATAGTAAAAGTTCAAACTTAATTTATGGTTACAGCTATTCAGTTCTTTCAACTTCCCAACCATCATACATTTTTCGTGTCAAGCATACATTTTAAAAGTGGGATTTCTCTTCTGTGTATTGCAGATTTGCTAAGTAATATCATTCATTATGTCAATTTTATGTCGCAAATATGATCTGTTCAAACTAACAGCTGACCTTTGCTACACCAACTTGGTGGACCAGTCCTATTCTAATTAATTATGTTTGTAAAAACAAGACAAGTTTAATGTGTAGAAAGGGAGCGAATATTTAAGCCAGAGTGTTCAGTAAGTTAAAAAATAATAAAATTATATAAAACTAGCAATATATTTAATTTAACTTAGTTTCTCTTGATCACATGTAAAACCATCACAGTAAGATACATGACGTATTTGTATTGTCTGTCATATTTTAGCATCAAATCTCTAAGTCAAGTCGATAGGTACGTAGCTAGTTACTATATGTATATTAGTCAATCATCTATGTATGTATGTGGAAAATGGTACTATACTTATTAGTATGATCTACATACCAGTTATCAAGAAACTGACTAAAAAGCATTAGATGTTGCAATGTGGATAATGTTTGGAAATTCCTCCCATATATACATATATATAATAATTTTAGTGAATTGGACTTTTGATATTTAGATAAGTATTTTTTATAATTAATAATTCCTCAATTTTTCGAAATTTTAATCTTAATTGTTAAAAACATTTAAATAAACATTACCTAACATATTTTTTTAAATTACCTACTGCAATAACTGAAAACAATACTTTTCTCCTGTAGCTAGAATAAAGATAAAAAATTATGCTAAAATAGTAAGTTTATTATATTTTCACAGAAATTCTATTAACAAGGACCGTTGAATTTTTATAATAATTTTGAAAAAATAAATAATGTGTACTACCCAGGGTGTTTGTTGATAAAATATTTCCTAAGAAGTGAATCAACAAAAGCCGGTCCAAAATCCTGATATTAGCTAGATACGTTGATTTTTTCTTTAGAATCTTGTAAAAACAATACATTTAGTGAAAGAATAAAATGTACAATAATTGTGTTTTTCAAATTGTCTGAAATTTTTATTGTTTATAATTCAACAGTTACTAAATGTATAATTAAAACAAAATTAATGGATTTCAATCAAATAAATCTCTTTTCAAAAGGTACGAAGTGCAGAAATGTCGACGCCATAATAAGCACGCAGTATTTTATATTTCTTGAATTAGATAATAAAATATGTTACCAGAAATTGATTGCCATTTAAAAGTAGTACCAATAAATGTTCCCAATCTTTATCAATGATGGCACTTTTGTGTAGAACTAGAAAAACTAATGCATTTCGAAAATATAATAAAATCCTGATAGACAATTGTGTGTAGGTAATGATAGTTTTCTATCACAATGAGCTACATTTATTCTTTTGGTAACGTTTCTCGATAAAATGTCACTTTTTGTCAGTATCTATAATACAAAATATAAACTATGTATATAAAGTCACATGTACCTACAACTAAATATTTTATGTTAACAACGTGTAATACAGTAAAGTTACATTATTACACGTTGTAACATAAAATATTTAGTTGTAGGTACATGTAGTTCTACAAATAACCCCTATAAAAATGTCAATTAACGTAGAACGATATACTGTGGAATGTGGATTAATTTTACTAATTAAGTCCTGGTTGTCACAATATCACATGTCTCACTACATCTTTCAATGGTTTACATTTCTCATTTCATTATTCAATGTCTCACAACCTCAATTAATATCTAACATGTCTTACTACATCGTTCAATGTCTCACTACTTCATTTGATGTCTCAAGTGTCACTACCTCATTCAATATATCATATGTCTCACTACTTAATTCAATATCTCACTTCTCACTACCTCAATCAATATCTTATCTCACTACGTCATTCAATGTCTCACGTATCACTACTTCAGTCAATATCGTACATGCCTCATTCCTCAGTTAATATTTTACATGTCTCACTACATCTCTCAGTGTCTTAAATATTTTACTATATCATTCAATATCTTATATGTATGACCACATCATTCAATGTCTCACATGTTTCACTACATCATTAAATGTCTCACTGGTATCACTACACCATTCAATGTTTCACATGTCTCACTACATCATTCAACGTCTCACTACACCATTCAATGTCTCATAGGTATCACTACATCATTCAATGTCTTACATGTTTCACTACCACCTCATTCAATTTCTCACGTCTCAATACAACATATTTTGTACCGCGTATGGGAAAGCTTTTGTATGTCACATACGAATATAAAAGCCTACCCATATACGTGGCACATATTATGTAGAAAGGTCTTAAAAGGCATTTTGAGAGTGACTCTTTGATGCCCCAAAGTTATTTTTTTCTGTGTGAGTCTGCTTAAATACAAATTGAAATACTTTTAGTTTAAAATGAGCTCTGTGAGCAACTTGTAAGTAACCAGGTATAAATAATTGTGAATCAGTTTACGCTATATATGTTTTGTTATTAACCAGTTTTAAAGTTAATAAACTCGATTTATAATACAAATGTATAAACAATTTTAGTTTGTGTTTTAAATATATAAATATGGATATACAAGGATTATTTCATTAACCTAATTAGTCTTTTGTGTGCAAACAAACTGGACATGATTCTCCATAAGTTTTGATTGTTTGTTGCTAGTATTATACTATTTCATTAAAATGTATCATCGTCTTCTATATAAAACTTATAAACTTTCTTTTATTTTGGAATATGAAGTTACATTATAAACTCAATATTTTATTAACTTCGTTTTATTTTAATTTTTCCTTTCCTGTTTTTTACATTAAGTAGATACAAACTAGCAAGCAACATATATTTGTAACTGGTATTTGGCTGCCGAATTGTTATCTCAAAATATAAAACGAGCAACAAACATTAAAAGCTTGTTTAAGGTTTTCGTTTTACAAAAAATATCAGATTTACCTAGCAGAAATGCACCTATATTCAAATAGTATAACAGTGGGATACCTGCAGTAGAATATTGAAATGACCAACTTCTCTCGTCTCGACATAGAAATTGATATCTTGGATGTTATTAAATAAATTCTTTGGTCTATAGTTAGAGGTTGCTTAGTTTGTAGTGCGGAAGGCAGCCTCTGTAATCTAATTTCAGCAAACTGGCATCATGCTCTATTCACCACTGAAAACAGTTGGGAATTCTAACACTATTTTATAATAGAGAAACGACCGTAGCAGATAAAAAAACAGAACAAATCACTGTTTTATAGTTCATCTATATAAGCATTCAATTCCTATATTTTAAAATGACAAAAACAAAATAGATACCTAGACTTAATAAATAGACATTTACATAATGCAAATGATCACATAAACGTTTTAAATAAAATTTACTGAAAATAAAATTTTATGATATTACAGACAAAGTATACCTAGGTATAAACAGGTTAGGTAAAATTCAGCTGATGTCTAATGGTTCAAAAATAGACTATTTCGTCATATAAAGCGACTAACTTATTCTTAGAAGATTGTTTAAATTAAATTATGCACAAAATTAT
Source organism: Parotoplana pacifica (assembly GCA_034780595.1). Lineage (NCBI taxonomy): Eukaryota > Metazoa > Platyhelminthes > Proseriata > Otoplanidae > Parotoplana > Parotoplana pacifica. Next base: position 6,384 of record JAUYWI010107217.1, read on the forward strand.
CATTATTTATTAAAATGTGAAAAGTACCGGTTGGGTGTAATAAGCGACATGCTTCTATGACGTTATTGGGGTCCTTTCAGGATGTGTATGTTTAGTCGCCGTACATAAATTTTTGATTTTAGATTTTGTTGGTTCCTATTAAATTTTAATATTTCTAAACATGTTACAATAACCGGGCTATAATATGTTTGATAATCAAAAATCATAAATACAGCCCAGGCTATTGAAAACACTTTGAAAACTACCTTGAAATCTACTAAAAATACAATTAAATACAAATTATTACAAATAAGATAAGTATAACATAATTGATTTACATTGAAAAAAGCGACCAACTAAAAATTAATTAAAAAAAAAATTCATTACAAATATAGTAACTAATATGTAGAATAAATTATGTTATGCATATGTACCTTAGTGTAGTAACTTTTTAAGGTAGTGACTCTTTCAATGGTCTAGATTGTAGGTGAATATGAGTGTATGAATTAAAGTTAAATATTGGAAATTCCAGTTATGATCGGAGATGTACTTCGTATATTTTGTTAAAATACTCTAAGAAGTTTAACAAATATTCATAGAAAGTGATTTACATTGCATTATTACACGCATATATTAATTATTTTTATGATATTATAATTTTAAAATTTACCTATCTTTTCTATTACACAAATATACTACCAATAGGCTTTTTATTTAAACCTAAAGAGTTAATATGATCTGATAATTAAAAAAGAGAAAATCAATTCTATATGAAGCAAAAAAAGAGAATTTGATCAAGTAATACTACTCTATTAAATAGCTACTTGACTAGTTTAAAGTTCTATAAAACACGCAAGTTTGATAAAGTGTTCGAATAAAATAGTGACAGATTTCATTCGTAATCCCTTTATTGATTATGTGGACTTGGGGTTTACTCTCCCCCAAACCCTAGTACATATGTACAAGTATATCATCACGTAGAAGATTTAATGACTGTATGATTGTTATTTATAAATAAATAATATATAAAATTAATGAGCTAATAAAGTGGAAATGTACACTGTTCGATGTTAGATGCTCATCGTAATCGATTTTATTCATCTTTAGAAACGATTAAACTATTTTATACTAATAAATTATGTAGATAAAGTAGGCATTATTATTATTTTAATATTGATTCTTGGTTAATCAAGACATCATAGATTATACTTATCCTACATACATGCAAGAATTTGAAAAATAAATTGCAATACTGTTAGCTAACTTAGTAAGCATATATTTAAAATATAAACTTTGAAATCTAATTATATTAAAATTAAACTATTTTAAGTATAAATTAAAAAAATCAAATTAAAACCCGATTGTGGTTAGAGAACAAAACCTGATCGGTCTTTTAGTATTGTTTGATTAAATCTGTTAAATGTTTCTGGAGTGGTACATGTGACTGAATTACTCTTTATGGTAGATTATGTTATGTGGTAGAAGCGTAGCCTAATAGTTAGCGCGTTGGACTTGCGACCCAAAGGTAGTGGGTTCAAATCCGAGTAGTATATTGAATTGGTTCAATTCCGAAAATCAGCGTCTACACAAGACCCCGTCTAGCTTGCAGTCTTGGAATCTGCATGTTGGAGGCTAAAATAAATTTGGGTTCCCAAAATTAGCCTAAAAGTCACATTTTGAGTTCATTAGCCCTCTTCGAAAGGTATTTTTATGGTAAATACAATATATAACAGTTGCCTAGGTATCTAGGAAAATAAAAAATTGAATTGGTTATAAATACAATAAATTTTGGAAATTATTACTATTATTATTATGTGACTCCTAAAATATGAATGCAAACTAAATTTTATTACCACCACTAGTAGCCAACAGATTACTAAAGCTGATATCACTTCTTGTAGCTGTTATTTTTACACTATTTTAGGAAATTTGATTGATTTATTGAATTCTTACCAGTTGCTAAAAGTTTTCTATGTGATTTGTTTCAACATTTTAATCATTTCAGTTGTATTTTTAATAGCCCCAAACACATTTATAGTTGGTAATAAATACACAAGTAGAAAACAGAACAGTAAAAATGTCTAATGCCACAACAAGCAAGTAATAAAGACTAGCTGGCAAAAAAGTACTTTCTCTTATACATAATTGTTTTATAAAACAATAGTCGTTATTCTTCAGTGTGTATAACTTTTACAACACGAAAGAAAAAGCGAGTTCCTTGCATTCAATTTTTTTCGCTGAATTTCTTTGGCATGTCGACGGCGATATAAATAATAATTCAATTCCAAACGTTAGTATATCTGCACGATAATCTAATCAAACTAAAAAGTGTAAGAATTCTCCCACAAAAGTAATTTATGCATATTTATATATGCATAGATATCAGTAAATGAATTAGTGTAAGAAATGGATTAGAGCTAACATGCATATGTCTAAGTATGCAGACAGACAGATAGCAAGCAATTTTTATCGAAAATCTTTTACATGATTTTATCATTTTTATAGCAAGGTTGGTTGAAGAATTATTCTTTACACACGAATTGAGTTCAGAAAACCAGAAACATTTTGACATTGTAATCTATATTTCATAGTAGTTATCTTAGTCGCATCGTTTTTTAGGGTCATACTAATATCGATCACTTCTTTATAGTATCAATCATTTAGATTTAATTTATTCAATGTAGGTACCTATCTACCAATATACTACAACACCTGTTCTGCTAATATATAGTGGATTATAAATAAAGATGTACATATCGCAGCTGTTTTGGTTTAGAGGGGCTTTCGGAAAGTTTTGTCGGATTTTAATGAATTTTGCTATATATTTGTTAATAAATGTGAAGTTGATTAGTGTATATATTTTGACAATACAAACAATTTAAACATTAAAAAATGTACAAAAATGTCAAATATATGTAAAACTTAGTTCAATAAAAGTCACTATTCACTATCAAAATAATCGCCGTTTGCTTGGACACATTTTGTCCATCTTGCTGGTAGTATGTTGATGCCTCTTGCAAAAAAAACCTTCATCTTTAATCTTTAACCATTGGCTAATAGAAACTTTCACATCATTTCGATTTAAAAAGTTCTTACCAGAAAAGTGTGATTTTAAAGATGAAAATAAATATTAATCACTTGGTGCCAGGTCTGGCGAGTAAGGAGGATGTTGTATGGAAGGCAGACCAACGTTATATAATTTTTCTGCAGTGGCTCTAGCAGTATAAGGATGGACGTTATTCTGTAGTAGTTGGAAACCATGATTCGGTGAATCAAATGAGCGCCTTCGTTTGTTTTGCATACTAGCTTTTAATTCATCTAATAATGTGCAGTAAACGTCTGATGTCATTGTCTGACCCTGCTCAAGAAGACACCAATAAATTACGCCTTTGCAGTCCCAGAAGAAAACAGCCATACTCTTTCCAGGTGTTAACGATCGTGAAACGTTTCGTAATCTAGCAATATCTCCTCCAGCCCAAGTTTCGTCGATAGTGATTAATCTAGGCAAAAAAATGTTATTTCCAAATCGAACAAGAAGTTCGTTGCATATGTGAATTATGGCTTCCTTGTTGCCATCATTGAGATGATGGGGCACCCATCTACACGATACATAATTCAAATCAAGCTATTTCATATCTTCCCTAACTGTGGAATTTGAAATATCCATAGCCGCTGCGATTTCTAAAGTACTTGCACGAGGAAAATTCTGAAAATGGTCTTTTATATCATCATTAATATCCAAGCTCGGCCTTCCACTTCTTTCTTTGTCATGCACATCATCGAATTCTCCTTGATTAAATTGCTTTACCCACCTCTGACTTGTTCTTTCACTCACTGTATTTCCACCAATTGCTTCATTTATCTCTCTAGTCATCTCAGCTCCGCTTAATCTTCGCATCCAGCAATAATAAATAAATAATCTAGCTTCATTTCTTTTCACTTCTACGTCGACAATTTAGCACAGTGACACATAATCTAACTAAGAAATATATATGTATAGAAATATTGATTAATATCCGACAAAACTTTCCGAAAGCATATTATAAACCATAGATTACAAACTTAGAAAACATAGAAATATTCATTACAATCCGACAAAACTTTCCAAAAGCCCCTATATTTAGCTATTCAGAGTAGGTACTTACCAGAAAATTCCTGTAGTAAATCATTTGCAGAGTATGGAGAAGAAATCACCCCCTCCTTAACATAGCAGAAACAATAATACATCTGCTTCAACTGATTTAATAACATTTGAATTTCTACTTCTTACTTACATTTTGATTGGAATCCTTTGGTTGAGGTCATGGGGTACAGCAGTCCACCTTGGATCTCACAGAAGGCAACTGCAAACCACTGCGAATATCCTGCAAAACAAATTATAACCAGACATGAACAAAAGAAAATCAAAGAAGTGACAGGAAAGAGACGTATGCTCCTAACCTGGATGTATAAAAGCCAAGGATAGATCCATTTTACTGATGGATAAAACGAAAATCTTGAATAGGTTTTATGACACCAGAGATGATAGGACTAAATATCAAAACAAATAACTGTTCCTCCAATTTTGCCCAATGAAGTAAAACATACCATGAACAAAATGAAAAAGCCAGAGCTGTTGGTCCAGATAAGATTTCAGTCGACATACTGGAAGCTCTAGATGATTGTGACATAGAAAAAAGCACACATATTCTTAATCTGAAGAATAATATGGTTTTCCCTTAGCAGCATTTAAATAATAATAAAAGAAAGATCACTAGAAAGCACAAGCTG
>JAUYWI010107228.1:0-11132 GCA_034780595.1 Parotoplana pacifica
TTAATTATTTGTATGTAAAATAAAATTCTTTAAAATACACAAAATTCGGCCCATCTTTTGGCTCACCCTGTATGTATCTGTCTCTAAATGTTTAAGAACTAGATTATTATATTCTTTAGGTATAAGAATAAAATTAGAACCTTTATCTGATCTACATAATTTATAGTTCTTATGTTTAATTTTTTTACCTAGTTTATTAATACAAATATTGTCTTTACTCTTGAAGTTAGTATTATTACTTTCACTAATAAAGTTAATTGTAATATGTTGCTCTCTAAAATTACATTATTGCTATTTGTAATATCAGCTTTTTTATTTGGACACTGAATTAAATGTATTGAATGATAGTAGTTAAGTCTTAAATTATGAGCTAATTGGGCACTTCATTGATCAAATTATGTATATTAATAGAGCTATTAGGGCAATATTTTAAACCTTTATTAAACAAGTTCACTTTGTCCCTATCAAGATTTAGTTCACCAACAATGAAAAGGTTTTTATAGAAAAACAATTGCTGTTTACATTATTCTTCTAAAAAAAGATTATGATGACTTTATTATGATTGAATGGAACATTTTTATTATATATTTATAATGTACTATCTCTCCATTCAAGCATAATAAAATCATCATAATCTCTTTTTAGAAGAATAATGTAAACAGCTATTGTTTTTCTAGAAAAACTTTTTTATTATTAGTTACAATAATTTAAAAAGTTATATTTACAATTCTCTTTTAGATATCCAACCCAAGTCTTATAAATTAGTTAAATTAATGATATATTTATTTAAGTTTGTGTTTTGACTAGTGAGTGCATGTATCTGCTCATTTTAAACAAACCAAATACATCTGGATTACTTGAAAAAAAATACAGTTGGATGCAATCTGAAGCATTTGTTTAGCATTAAACAACTAGTCCTTTTAGTAGGTGTCTAAAGATGAATAACCTGGACTTGAGATTTCAAACTGGTCTTCCAAGTCAAGGAACTTAAATGACAGTTGGCCCAGAGATTTGCCAAACCAATTTTGCAGTGGAGATTATCTCAATCAATCTAAACAACCAACTTCCTTCAGCACAGGTCAGTATGACAACAGTTCCTTCACCACAACAGTAAGCTGAGAGATTTCTGATACACAATCACATAGACATCACCAGAAGGCAATAAGATGATTGGTCAATAACAAAGACCCCATTGGAACTCTTTGACTTCTCAAACAAAGACACCATCTGGATCATATACTGATCCTCAGATACCAGATGGAGAAAGAAGAAATACACCAAGATGAGGTGTATCTCCAATTAGGTTAGCCAACAATGTAATGTTGGGGTTCCTTTTATGTTCAAAAAAATCTTTTAATTAAAACCTTTATTAAAGTTAACTGCCATAGGTAGGGCTAAGCACAGCCATTATGGTTGCAGGAATTAAGTACCCCTGGCTTGCTGACCTGTCATTAGGTAGGGCTTATGTTGAGCTTATAAAGTCAGATGTGAATTTTTCTTTTTTGTGGATTATTGCAAGAAAAGTTCTAGTCATGTTTCATGGTCAAGCTGCTGTGAAAAGTGGATTTTCAATAAATAAAAACATTTAATTGAAAATTTAAAGGAGGAGTCAGTTATTACACAGCAAGAAGTTTAATAATGGTATCAGGTACTATGGAGTTGGTGTACTGAATGTTCCTATTACTGCCAATCTCATCAGTCCATTAAATCTGCAGCAACCTGCCATAAATTTGCCATTGCTGACAAGCAAAAAAGGTTGATGCAGACAATGCTGATGAAATGCACAAGAAAGAGCTGGATTTCAGCTGCAGGCAATTGTGAAAATGAAATAAACATTATAATCATTATATAGATTATTGTTTATACCTGTAAATCATAATTATGTACCTACCTGCATGTACAGCAATTAATACTAAAATTAGTTTATATTATTTAAACCAATAGATTCAAGATATCCATATACCACCCCTGGACAAAATAAAAGCATCATCAATATTTTTAAGCATTTTAATAAAAATAAAAATATTGCAAGTTATTACATTAAAAAATATTGATGATGCATTTATTTTTTACGGTGATCAATATTTTTTAATGTGATATCTTGTGATATTTAATTTTATTAAAATATTTAAAATATTAATGATGAATTTATTTTGTCCAGGGGTGTATATTGCAAAACCTATATCAGCATTATGGCATATTTTTATTATCTATGACCTGTCAGTCAATTAGACAATAGATTTTAGCTGATTTAATATCACAATTAATATTTAATGAAGACATGCAGCTAATATGGTCAGATAGTCATGTAATGTAGGTGTTTATTATCATTGAGCTTAGGGATTCCCTGCACTGAACTTTGGGTAGTATTCAATAGTCTACATATTGTTGAAGTATTTACTACTGCTTGAAAAGTCAAATACACATACAATATGATTACAAAATAGTAATTTGTGTTTAAAATCTCTAGTATTCTACATGATTGACTAAAAGTCTTAAGAATCCATGGGTAAAGCTCTGAAACTCATCCAAAAATAGTCATTAACATGTTAATTTTCTATTCCTAGAAAAATTATATTTTTCATGTTTATCCAATGGCTTATAATTTATGATACAGCCTTCTGATGGTGTTAAAACCATCTGGAAAATTGTTTTTGTCCTATGTTAATGGAGAATGGGTTTCCATGAGTCGATCTGATGTTCTTTATGTGAAAATTATATAAATTTATATTGTATATTATTTGTAAGTAGTATGGGGTTTAGTCTAATTTCAACAAAAGTAACATATGTATTGCAGCAAGATAGGATGTTTCATTTGGATTTGAGAGCTCTTTATGTAATTTTGGCCAAAATATTGATTCCCCCCTAAAACATCGATAATCAATAATTTTCAAAAAAATATGGATTTGTATTAGTGAGTGCCTAGTGGACCTACACACCATGTTTGCCTACTTGTCATTTTTCAAAAAAAGGAATCTTTCCAAAAGTATCTATGTAACAAATTTTACCCGAATCCAGCATAAAATCCTCCGCCACCCTTACTATCAATGGCATGTGTAAAAACATAGTTAAGGTGCTATAATTTTTAATCAATTTTGTTTTATTTTTAGATGACCAATTTTGACAAATATCAATTGAACCTTCAAGATGAGACACAAGGTATGCTAAAATAAAATAATCAGAAAAAAAATTTTTTTTATATTACAAAGAAGGTATACTGTTTTATTATTAAATCGATTCAGAACTGTATGTAGGTACACAGTTTATCTTTTTGTGTAACATTTAGTGGTGCTCTCACGCCATATGTGTATTGATTTAAGTCGCTGGCGGTATTGGAGCTTACTCAGTTCCTTTGTGGATGGTTGTTCATGCAAGGGGCTTTCTCTCTAAGGGTGGCTGCCAGAGTTAGCTTGTATGTGCTTTGGTGTGGGAGGTAGTTGACAGCAGCGTATTCTCTGACAAAGGCGCCTTTTCTTTGTCGTTAATCAAGGTTTTCCCATTGACCATGAGAGAGGTATTATTGGATTTTGTATTGTGTGGAGAGTTGATGGCATTGAACACTCTGGATCTTCCCATTGTCTGTGGAGCTAGAGATTGTAGAGATGAATTATTTCCAGCTTTCTTTTTTAGCATGGTAGATTGCTTGCTGGGCCTTGTTGTTGGCGTGGTTCCATTGGTTTCGGGTTGCTTCAGTGTTTTTCAGCGCAAATTTCTTTCTAGCTTCATGTCTAGCGGCAACTGCTCCTTTGACTGCGTCGTTCCACCAAACTTTGGCGCCTCTACGTTTTTCTTTGGGAATGTGCTTTTTGGCTGCTTCCAGAATATCGTCGTGAATTGTTTTCGATTTGGAATTGACATTTTGGGTGGTGTTCCAGTTGGATAGCTTTGTATCCATATAGTTGCAGAATTTGGTCCAGTGTGCTTTCTTGAAGAACCAGCTTGCGACAGAAGGTTTCTGTGTTGCTTTTGCTGTTAAGAGTGAGTAGAATTGGTAGGTGATAGCTGTCAGTGTCATGGAAGATCTTCCAGTGAGCTTTGCGTAGGATACTGTTACTACCAGTCCAAGAGTGACGTCTGTGGCACTTTTAGCATTGGTACTTCTGTGTTCGAGAGTAGGTTGACCAATGTTGGCTGCTGCGTTACCGAGGTTGTCAGCATCTGAATTGTCATCCCACAATGGTGTGGTGGCAGTTGAGGTCGCTTATGATGATGTTGTTTCTGTCATTAGGTAGCCTGTGTTGGTTGAAGATCTGGGTTCTGGAATCTCTGGCTAGGAGGTAGATAGAGGTGGATGTTAATGATGTGCCCTTTTTGGTAGACTGTCATGCCGATCCATTTTGTGTTATCATCTGCTGGGTCGAAAGGATCAGTATGAAGAGGGCTGTATTTCACGTTTTCTTTGATGAGAATCATGTTGCCATCTCCACGAGCTGGGGGACTTTGTCAGCTTCCTGGAGAGAAGCTATGTCGATATTGGCTTCATGTCCGAGTTTGCTAAGTTCTATCAGGCAAATTGTGTTAATGTCGACCACATTCCAGGACAGAATACGGAGGGAGGTAGTATTTGAGGGTTTAACCGGTGAGGGTGGTGGCTGTCTAGGCGCCTCGGGTTGTTGACAACTTCTGGGTTATCCATATTACACCACGGGGACGGTCAACGTTGCAAAGTAAAAGGTCATAGAATAGACGGTTCACCGGCAGGTTTACAGGGTCCGTTTTATGCTGCTAGCTAAGAGTAAAGTCAGACGCCCAATATCACCAACCAGACTTGATAGTTGGACTGGACTGAGGCTATGGTTGCATCCGCCGAGGTTTACCAAGTGCATTGACGGGTGGACAATAGAGACGGAATCCTTCGGTCATACAGTCGTCGACTTGTGGTAGCACCTTGACATGGAGTTTGAAAATGGAGTGAACCTTTTCTTAGCCTTTTCTCAAAGAGTGGCAGTTTGTAAGGCAGCAGGGTATGTGTTTTTATGGAGGTTCGCCCCTCTAGATCCGCTCAGATCAGCGTAGCAGACACTCCTCGCGCAGGTTTTAATCTGGGATGGTCTTGGTACTACATCAACAGTTGAGGTCTACCCGGCTACATGATGATCAGTGAGCAGGGAGAGGCTATACAGGGTGTCCTATAAGTAACGCCCCATTGGAGAGTGAACAATTATGCATGTAAATTACTTATAATGGATGAAATGTTTATTCTGATTTCTACTGAAGTACATTTCTGATTTAAACTCACTTCATCATTAAAATGGATAATATTTAGGCAGTGTTACATAATATTACATTGGTGATGTGTTTGGTGTGCAAATAACACAATGTGTTAGGTAATTTTTATAGCGCAAATTGTTATTGCTGATTAACTGAAGTTTGGTATTTCTGATTTGAACTCACTGGTAGATTCAACTATTTCAGATCACCCCAGTTCACTGCATATCTTTTCACATTATTTTTATAGGCTTGGTGCAAGCGTGGTTGCACTTATGGCTGTTAATCTAAAATTATCTAATCATTTCATGATATAGAAATTTCTTTTAATAATAAAAACCCCAATCGTCACATTGACCATTCAACTGTACAGTGACTATTCAGTGTCATTGAGAATCATTAAGGTGGTCAATCGCTATCTGCTTCTGGTGATGATAATGCGACATTTGTTTTAGGTGTACTGCAATGTAGTCCCAAAAAATCTGTGCACAAGCTAAGCCAGAAAACAAAATGTCAGCAAATCATCAATTCATCGTATTTGGCAAAAACACAACTTCCACCCCTACAAAATGCAGCTTTCACAGGTGCTGCTAGAGGACGATACCGATAGAAGACTTCAGTTCAGTGAATGGTTGCTTCAATGCCCACTTTTACCAGTTTTTTGAAAACATAATGTTCAGCAACAAAGCAATACTCCACATTTCAGGAAAAGTAAATATGCACAACTTCAGGTATTGGTCCTCAGTTAACCCTCAACAGGTTGAAGATAGAAATGTTCCAGGTGATCCTCAATTAACAGTTTTGGGCAGGTTTATGGAATGATTGTTTAGTTGGTCCATTTTGTTTTGGTGACATAGTGACAAGACTCATACTTGGCAATGCTCAAAACATTTTTGCAGCCCATTATCAGCATGATGGAGCACCAGCCCACGTTGTAGCTTCTGTATGCGAATATCTCGGTTCCGAATTTCAATGGATAGGGTGTGGAGGCACCTCAGAATGGCCACCAAGGTCGCCAGATATGAATGCCCTGGACTATTTTCTCTGGGGCAACTTGAAATCATGCATTTACAATACAAGACTAAAATCGCTTGATGATTTGAGACAAAGAATAACTGATGAAATGGCTAGGATTAGTGTTGAAACAATACGACATGTTCAAGCATCATTCATCCATCGCAGTGGAATGTGCATGGAAGTAGAATGAGGACATTTCCAGCATCTTATATAACTAATTTTCGTTATATTATATCATATAATAAAATATCATTGATTATACATATAAAATAGAACAGTATATTCGCATTACACTTTTTCCAATGGGGCGTTACTTATGGGATACCACTGTTGAAAGATTACTACCTCTACAGAGCTCTTGAACCCGAATATATACATCAAATAGTTATTACCTAGGTTAGCGCGCGCACACACTATGCTGTATGTATATACACTATATATATATATATATTGTGTGCATGTAGTGCATGAGTAGCTATCATTATAATTGAAGTGTTTTATAAGAATGAAGTAAGCGTCATAGTAGCGACAGCTTAAAAACAATAGAATTTAGTATTACCATTGCCCATCATAAAAACAACAAATTTTATCAGTGACATTATAGCAGTGAAACATTGACACGTCATATGTATGTATGACAAAACATAACATTGCTAACATTCTAGTCTGTATGGTGTATTTATAAACGCGACATGTCATTAGTGACAATAAATTCAGAATTATAAGATGCAATAAATTTATAGCAACAATATAATTTATTGCTAATCTATACCCAATATGATTCTCCTTTGTCAGTCTTATAGGTAATGTGTTGCTCTTATAACGTTTCACTCAAATTTATTTTGTTTTCAAAATGTTGTTGCTTTTACAAATTGTTTACTTATGCATTGTCACTTTTATAAAGGTTTGCTTTTATAACGTCATTTTTATAAGGTGTTTCATTCATGGTGTCACTTTTGTGATTTGTCCCTTTTATCACCTGTCACGCTTATGATATCATACTGTATAATTATATATAGTCTGTTGGTATTTTATCATACTTATAAGAATCATTCAAGTTAACTCCTAGAAGTTTAGGACTTCGCAAAAAGCTACAAGTCATTTATAAAGCACTCCTTGATTTTTCCCACGCCTAAATAGAATTCATATTCTATAAATTGTGTTTTATAAAATTAGTCCTCAAAATTAATTTTATTATAGTAATCAAGTTTGGGTATTTCTTCGATTTGCCTTTACTTTTCTTTCAGTACATGGATCCCAATCTTATCAGACTGGTCCTACTTATTTCCCAGCTGATTGGACTCGACAGCTCCGCCCCATGAGAGCAATTACTAAACGCAGTGATCCTTGTTCTCAGCAAAGCAATTCTTTTTCAACCATTGGGTCTTCACGCCCAATTCTTGGTGCTGATAGTTCAAGATTTGTTCAACAAAGTTGTCAAAAACCTAGAGATTGGGATTCTTTTGATAATTCAGTATTTAATATACATAGAGATGACAATGCTAGCTTTGTGGAAAAGGTAATGCCTCACAATGTGTCACAGTGTGTTGTTAACAGATCGTCTTTTGATTTAGTCACTGATATGTCTAAAGAACAGCGAACGTGGAACGAAAAGATTCAAAAAGCTTATTTAGCTAACCGCCAAAAATTAGAAGAAGGACGCTACTATCAGTCATCTATTAGCCAATCTTATTTACAGAATAATTCTCACTCTGTAGGACGAGATGCTAATTTTACTAATCAATCTAGTATCATGTTATCTGCTCAATCTCAACCACCAATTAACCTTCAGTATAAACGTTCTTTGAACAATAATTTGACAAATTCTAGTTTGGATCACAAACCCATGAGTAACTATAGCAGCAATCTATCAAGTTGTGGAAATGAATTTACAAATCAGATTTCTTCATCATATTATTCAGTTAATTCTTTAACTAACGATAATGTTGCTCAAGCTCAACCTATCAAGACAACGCGTTTTAAAGATTTGTTCGATTCTTCTAGACTAGATAACGATGCTACTACTGCAAACAAATTTCATCAAAATAACCCTCAAACACCATCAAATCAAAATTGCTACTATGGTGAACAGTCATTAGTTTTTGATAACAATTTTTCAGTTGACAATGCATTAGCTTCTAACAAACAAAGAGAACGTAAACGTCTTCAAATAATTGATCCAATCTCTAAAGCAGAAATATTAATTGGTACTGTGTCAGCCTGCCCTGCTTCAGATTCTGGAGATACAGGAAGTAATTCTGAGGGATATTTTTCATCAACTATGGCTGGCTCACCGCATTCAACATCTGGTTCAGCAAATTTTGAATGTCCCACTGTAGTTTCTCCTCCACCAGTGTTTAATGATGAAGTTGATGCCACTCTATTGAATGATTGGGTACAGGCTTTGTCAGTGGATGATACTACAACTGGTGGTATTGGTAGTGGTGTGAAACGGGATCGCAAACCTCTCCGCATTATTGATCCTGAATCTCAAACAGAGGTTAGACTTCGGACAGATGAAGAGGAATTTCAACATGTAAGTTATTTTATGCAATGATGCCTTTTATATATATAGTAATAGGTAGGTAAATAACTTTAATGCTGACGACTTTAATAAACATTCCACAATATTATCCGACCTAAATTGCACAACACCTTTTGCTTTATCTAAATTAATAGAAGAATTACCAAGAATACTTCACTGTAAACTTAAAAACACCACAGACCTCGATCAAATTTCCGTTCTTTAGACTTGGTGCTCCTAATTCAGATATTATTAAATTTTATTTTGGTCTCATCATACCCAAACAATGGCAAACAGCCTGTATCCCCCGCCCATTCCATAAAACCGACAAGAATAGAACTTTAGGTCCATCTCTAGTGCTCCAGCTATTACTTTTACTAGGGTACTAGAAAAACTATGTAATCACTCGTGCACATATCTATCCTGTTTTTAATGGATATCTTCCTCCTATGATATCAGATATGAGTGGCAAATTTCGAGCAATTTGGTCTATGAAGAGCATGTTGTTAGTTCAGTGTCGTTTAAAAAAATCTCAAATTTACATACGTAGATTATACATTTAGATATGTTTCAAAAAATTCAATTATTACTTTAAATTATGTGATTTAATTAGATAGTGTTTACAAAACTGTTTCTGATCTATTTTCATAAATTTAGATATAAGACTAAGTGAAGATACATATTAACACTTCTCTCTGTTATAATATTCCAGAAGTAACGACTCTTATTCTAACCTTTTAGTTATATAGACTTAATATAATATTGTTATTTTTAGGAATCTACTTCAGAACAGGATCCTTCTAATGTCGACTCAATCCCGGAAGTTTCCGTGTCTAAACGTGAAAGAAAACCTTTGACAATTATAGATCCTCAGTTCAACACGACTATACCATTAGATTAGTCAATTTTTGATGTAAGCGTATTTCATTAATACCAGTAAGTTGGTTTTTTAAAATAATTTTTGTTTAAATTACTGTCTACCTTGCTGACCAACTAGATGACCTAAAATTGTATAATAATGACTGATTTGGCAGGTATCAAAATAATTCTTCCATTTGGTCCTCCCCCAGTAGGTAATGTAATCAATAGCAACAAAAGTTGCTATTATGTATGAATTCGGGTAGACTTTTGGGACAAAAACTAACCTTTGAAAGGTCATATTTAGACCCCAACAGAACGTTTTTGTATCTGTGAAAATGAAGGCATCGCTTTACTTCCATCATGAGAAATTTGTCAGAAGTATATGTAATTTTGGCACTTTTTGAAAACACAATTTTAAATTTGAGGCCATATATGTTTAAAACTACAAAACCAATTTTATCATAATTATAATACCTCAGCTTAAAGGACAATTTGATGTCAAAAGCATGCTACGATTTTAAACTTTTCATGGTAAAATATGGCCAGAATAAAATCTAGATTTTTTAATAAAATTACATGATTTGGTAGGTAATTAGGATAATCATTTTATATACTTCGTCAAACTTGCCCTTTGCTTTTAGTTTTTTTTTGGAAAATAGAATTTTAATCATTAGGCCAAATTGTTCAAACTAGGATAAATCAAATCATGGCGTAGATGTACTTGACCGAAATTCGAAATTAAACATGTATAGAATTGTGGAAACTCATCTTCATGTAAAGTATAATGTGTCAAGATTGGACTTTTGGTTTGATTGATTTTTTTTCTAAAAAGAGACATTTCCTCTCTGAAAATTAGTATTTTTTAGATCAATTGATTTTTTTAAAGGATATAGTTAATGGATTTTTGGATATTTAAAAGAATTTCATCTATTCATATTTTGAAAAAATATTCTTCTGCTATTTCTTTAAAACAAAATTCAGTCTTTGTTACATGTAGAAACAAGCAGTCAATCTAGTCAGTCAGACAAGTTGGATTATTCTTTAGGTTGCAGCCTGACGAAGCCAAACGGCCTAATGTTTTTAAATAAGCGCGTTAATATTATCATCTTCATAGCAATATAAACAGACCGTCTCTTTTAAATATTTTTACATAAAAATATTGGAGACATTTGCTCTTAGATTTATATTTACATTTTAGCAATAATAAGTACCTAAGTATATTGTGTATTTATTTCTAAACAATTTTGTTAATGGCTTTCTAAATCAAAATAAATGAAAACAATTTATCTATTGTTAAAAAATAACTGAAACAAGAGAAAGTAAAAACAATGTTTTTAAAAGAAATGCATGAATTAGTACCAGTCAAAAATTCTATGGAGCTAAAGAAATATGTTCAATACGTTTTTTTAAATTTTCAAAAATATTATTTTCAAAATATGGTTATCACTTTTTCTTTCATCTTGTCCCAGTATCTCACTATCAAATCCATTTGACCTTCTTGAAAGGAAGTATTCAAGGACTC
>JAUYWI010107239.1:0-11131 GCA_034780595.1 Parotoplana pacifica
TATGTTATATTATGTTTGTTATGTATTAATATTATAATAATATCATAAATAAATATTTTCTAATTTTTCCTATGATGAGCGACTTTGTGGACACCCTGTAGTTTTAAATTTACATCTGCATGGAAATGAATAGCTATATTATTTATGTTCTGTATAGATTGGCACTTTTTGTATTTTGAATACTTAATTAATTTTTAGTCGTAAAACAGATTTGGTGGATGATGAGGCCATTGTTCGAGCACGTGGACTTCCTTGGCAAGCCACAGACAGCGACATCAATCGTTTTTTCCGTGGTCTCAATATTGAAAGAGGTGGCATTGGTTTGGTGCTAAGCAAGGTTGGCAGGCGTAATGGAGAAGCTTTGATACGATTTATCGATCGAGAACATCGTGATTTGGCAATCAGAAAGCATAAGCATCATATGGGTCAGAGATATATTGAGGTCTACATGGCAACCGGGCGTGACTTCATTGCTGTCGCTGGAGGTAAGCTCACTCAAAATACTTAGAATAGTATTGAAATGGGAAAAGGTGAAATTTTTTTTATCAAAGCTATTCTCTAGAATTGGGATCTCTTCTTTGCAACATACACCCCGTTAATATCTATTTACACACAGAGGCTGAGTAAATCAGAACAAGCTAAACTACAAGTAAAAACTGAGATACCTATTATTGAAAAATAATTATTAATAGGTTATTTTTCAAATATTTTTATTTTTATTAAACTCAAATTAATAAGCCTTGTCTGTAGGATTAAATCCTTATTCATTTTAGGTGAAACTAAAGAAGCAGAAGATTTTCTTTGCAAACTCACAGATCCTGGACAGACCTTAGTCCGAATGCGCGGTCTGCCTTACACTGCAACGCCGGAGGAAATTGTAAGTAGAGAAAACTTTGATTATTTTTGTTCAGTATTTTAAGTACAGAGTGTTTTCATTTCATTTTCTCCAGATTTAAACAAAAAGTTTGTATTTTATAATTCCTAGGTAGTTTTGTTCACAGTAACATTCTGTTAACGTTTTCAGATATGTAGTACGTGAAAACATTTGACCGCGTTACGTAAATTTTGTTGAAATATTATTCGAAACAAATTCCGAATTATTCAAGTTTGCAGGAATGATCTGAAGGGTAGATTAGATGTGATTAAATTGGTGTCCAAATCTGGGTTTGTAAAACCAAGAAGCTTTAAATTAGAGATGGTAGGACACTAAAAATGAGTAGTTTCGGTTGCTGAGATAAAAATTGTATGTGGGCAAAATGCATTTACACAACGTAGATTCCAACTTTAGACGAAGTATCTTTAATATTAAATAAAATAATTGAATTAGATTTTTTGGGATTTACAATTCACAAATATTATTTCAAATTTAAGTTCCTAAAGTTGTACCTACATATGTTTTAAAGTTTAAATCTGTCGTAGTGTCTTCCTATACCAGATTAAAATTATTTATTTGCCTACTTGAAATCAGATTCCTCATGAATAGGTCACTATTTTCTCTATGCTTTATTGTAAGTTCCTTGAGTAAAACTAACTAGAAGGTGCTACTAAGAGGTAGTAGGTACCTGAATATTTTATGTTTGATAATTTAACTACATACTGGATATTTATGTTGAAGACTAACATTGATTCATTTTCAGCTTGCCCTACTTGGCCAGATCGTGTGTCTCTAAATAGGGTTTAACCTTGGGCGCTCTCAGGTAAGCCCGGTTGTGGCCCAATCCCAAGGGAACTCTTCGGTATATGGTTGGTTGGTCAAGTCACACACACACTCACTTTATCCAATCTTTCTTCACTTATTTCACCTTTATCGGTTGGTATTTAGCTACTGGCCTTTCTACAAAATGGCGATGGGAAATCTTCTTTTCTAGCCACAAAACTTAAATGACTTTGTTCATCTTTAGACTACGGTTTAAGGTTTTGAATGACTGTGGTACGTTGGGTAGGTTTATGGATGTATGATTGGTCGGTTGCAAACAGCTGGTTTGTTGGTAATTTGGTGTCTTGCAATTCAATCTACACTTATAATATTCATTTTGAATTTTTTATTCAAACTTATTAAAGTTCCGAGGTAAAAACGTTTTAATAATTATGTAATTGTATTCCATAGTCAACAAATATCTATATATTGTGTAGTTGGTCTTATAGGTTTATATCTTTCTTTATATATGAGAACCCTAGAAGTCATTGGAATCTAATACATATATCTATTTTTTGTCAAATTAATCTGTCTGATTGAATTTCAAGCAAATTTTGAATATATTTTATATTTTGGGTGATTGATTACCTCACAACTTAACCAAATTTCAAAATGTTTCAAAGCACATTTTGGTGAAACATCAATTAGGTACCTAGCAGGGCTAGAATTGTGTACGTAAATAAAGTCGTATTTTAGGAGACATTGTTTAAAGTTTTGGCTAGTCATTTCCTGACACTGTCAGTAACCAAGAACTCCTGCGATCATCAGTATTGAACATCATGCATATTTTATATTATTGTAGCAACTCAGCTAGCAAAGTTTCAAGAAAATTCGTTTGATATGTACTATATCACGTGATTTTTTCCATCAATATTGTGAAGCCTCTATGAAAAATTCACTTCATATCATGAACATGGTATCATAGTGACCCTCAATCTTAAAATATCGATTCTTTTTTTGCGACCCAGTGACTTCATATGTGAAAGATGGCCTCACTTGAAAATGTCAAGTTGATAGTTGATATTTTAAATATTGGTTAACATGTAACCAAATTCAAATCAGTTTTGAAATAAAGAATTTCTATGAAGCTACTGATAGGGTCGTACCATGACGTCATAGATTAATAGGAACAGTTATCCAAAGCCACATCTGATTCGGTTGTTTAAAAAAAGATTTATATCATATAACCAAACAAATCAATATAAATTTTGTAATTTTTTTGTTTATCGCGATGGATTTTCAGAAGATATATTTGTACCAAATATTATATCTGTATGACACTGGAAAAGTTAAATCCTAATGGGAATATTCTCTCTCCCTTTTTAAAATGCTACATCATAGGGTCAAATTTGCTTGCATCTCGTGACTTCTAGGGTTAATCATCGAAGAGGTCTTGGTTGTTTTATTCTCAAAAGTAGGTATTTCAATAGGTGTACGAGTAAGTGCCGTATTTATATCGTTATTGTTGCATAGGGAGAATTCGGATTATAGTTTGTACCACTACTAATATGATATATAATAGAAAATAGAAATTAAAAATATGTGCCGTTTATATATCAAATTTCTATTAAATACGGATTTTTTTTTAAATATAACATATTTTTATATAAATCTATGGCTCTATATTGAATATGTTATTGTTCAGGCAATTGAACTTTTAATATAATGTTTTCATGTGTCAACCTGAGTCATCATAGAAATAAATAGACATCACTGTTGGATCAGTTTTAAGTAATTTGTCTAACCAATTCTTTATTTTTATCCAAAATAATTAAAATCATGAAGACAGACGAATGTAAGGTTAAAAACTAAGCAATGACCCTTTAGGGTTATCTAAACATAATAATCATTAAAATTAAAATAATAATTCCTCCCTTACATCTCTTTTATGAACATATTTGTACGTACATTCTTTTCTTGATTCAACAAACAATTCTAAAAGATGAACAAGTTTAGCATTTGTACAATATCATCTCATATTAAAAATTAATCAAAATTTAAATTTAAACATTCTGCTACATAATTATTTATTTATTATTTTGATATACCCCAACAGATATACTATGTAAACTATAGCTTTATATTAGGATTGTTATTATAGTTTGGTAACAAGTTTGCATGTCCTTTTAATAAAGTATATCATATAAATAGTTTGAGTGAAACTATATTAATCTGTTCATTTAGAGTAAAATTACTAGTTTTTGTTTTTTAGACATCCAATATTTGTATATATATATAGTGAGTTTGTTTTTGAAATAGTAAAGATTTTTTCGAGCAGAATTTAATAAAGAAAATACAGAGACAGAAAAAATAAACAATTAGAAATTTAAGAAAAAATGGAATATTGAAGAGTTTTCAGAAGACGAATATACAGCTATGGATGTTGAGATTGTTTTTCAAAGCAGTCATACATAGTTACAAGCTTAACAATTATTTAAAACATGAAGATCTTAACTTGTGATTTTCTTTATGATTATGTTTCAAATATTTCAGATAAGCAACGCAAGCACATAATTGATTTGTTTGAGAAACAACCTCCTGTCAATCACAAAGAATTTTTTAGAAATACGACATTTTTTAGAAAAAAATATTTATATCTTTTTTTAAATTTTTTATGTTGCCCATATTAAAAATGACAGAAAGTAGCTAAAGAAGAATCATAATTTAAGGTCATGATGTCTACTATTTGTAACAAATGCCTCTTTTCTCGAATTAGTCTGCGCCACCTACATCCATTCTATTTATGTTGTTTTGGACATCATAATGAAAAAAATATTCAAGAGTAAAATTTATGTTAATTCTCTTTAGTTGTTATTCCAATCTGTATCTACATCTAAATATCATTTACTTCTTAATTTGATACGCTTTTAAGCTAAGACTAACATTGTTAACAAAACCTTCTAATTGTAGAGCTACCGATATTTTATCTTTTTTCATAACAATCATCATGTACTTTTATAAGTAATTACCAACATTAATATTATTTTTAAAGTTCATACCTGTTTTTTTAGGAGGGGGTTGGGGGGGAGGAATTTGGTACCTAATTTCTTATTCATGGAGTATAATGATGTTATGTTAATATTCTTATGATAATAAAATAATACTTACTATTTTAATGATACACAATAATCTATGGATTTTCTCAGTGGCATGTCATTGATTGGTTTAACTAAAGGTGTATGGACCTATTATTCTACAGCACTTTTAAGATTTTATTTTTCTAAACACGCTTAGCACGCACACACAACACATGTAATACAAATTACACTCGGTGAACTGTTTAATAACATAAATTAGATTGAGATTATTGACTACATAAAGTATGTATAATTTTGTTTTATTATAAGCATAGGTATTTTAGTTTGTTTCCAGCAAAAAACACACAAGAAAGTAAATACATTATAATCTTTTTAATTGCTATTCTAGATTCACATGTATACTTTATTATCAACTTTGTAATTATTAGATTGCTTTTATTATATAATAGCTATTCCTACGTTTTATTTTTTTCATTCCAGATAAAATTCTTTGAAACTTCTGAATGCCCGGTCCAGTTTGGTGTTGACGGCATCCTTTTCGTCAACCATCCAGATGGCCGTGCTACCGGCGACGCGTTTGTCATCTTCCCCAATGAGGAGTCGTCCGAACGTGCTCTGCTGAGCCATCGACAGCATATTGGATCACGATATATTGAACTTTTCAAATCCACTCCAGCAGAAGTGAATCAGGTATGGCCGCCATTTGGGTTAGTACAATAAGAACTCCGATTTTTAACCATTTATGCATATTGCAGGGCCGTAGGAACATTTTAAAAACGGGTGCGAACTGGAGCAATTTCGGCAACCTTAGGGCATTTTTATTAACCAACTTAAAATTGACGACTAGAATACTATTTTATGCTTTATAAAGTGATATATTCAAAACATTCCTACAACAATCACAACAACCATATGATAATTATATCAATATATTTACAGGTCCATTAGGAAATACACAGTACATGTATTTTTACAAATCTATGGGCTAATATTCTCACTGACTATACACAACTACAACGCACAACAATCAATGAATTCATATATACTACTAGCATGCTAGGAATCCATCGACATAGATTTGGATATCATCAGCACAGATTTCACAGATTCCACAGATTTCTATTAAGTCTGCCGTTGTTTATAAATAAAATATTGTCTGAATAAATTAAAATTGGGGGGGGGGGAGGGCAGTGGCGCAAGTTTTTGACCTAGAATATATTTAAAGTCACCTATATATATAATATGCCCATTATTAGGG
Source organism: Parotoplana pacifica (assembly GCA_034780595.1). Classification (NCBI taxonomy): domain Eukaryota; kingdom Metazoa; phylum Platyhelminthes; order Proseriata; family Otoplanidae; genus Parotoplana; species Parotoplana pacifica. Next base: position 5,993 of record JAUYWI010107239.1, read on the forward strand.
GGGGGGGCACTACATTTATTGAGGGCAGGTGCGAACTGTTCGCCCCACTTCCTACGGCCCTGTATTGTGCAGTCTTTCAGCTTTCAAATAAAAAGTGCATTATTAACGAAATTAGAACAATTTTAAGTTTACGGATTGCACCTAGAAAATCAAATTTGTTACAAATGACGTTTAAACTTTACGCTATGCATGCACTTATTTGTAATTTCAACATTTATGTATTTTAGCATCAATTGCAAAGCCTATAAATTTCAGGACCAATAGAAAACAGTCTAGATAAGTTGAATTATGTAAGAAAAAAAAATCGCCAAAAATTTACAACTTTGCATTTTCCGTAAAATTAAAGAAATAACTAAACCCAGTGCTTTCATGTCCTGTTCCATTTTTCACTTTTACTAGCTGATAATATATACCTAGTTGTTATTTTATTGATTTTTGTGTGCATATTCAGGTAATGAATGGAATGCTTGCCCAGGCTGCCAGCGTACTTTGTTCTTCCAACACAGCCGCTGCTTTACTACAAGGACTGACAACCAATGGCGGTGCCTTTGATCTTGACATGGCCACCTACGCAGCGGCCGCTGGCTTACTACCCGGATCGGCCAGCTTAATGCCACCGCCTACACTGCCCACTCACCCCGGGCACTTTCCAACACCCGGTCTATTGGGCAGTCCAGGCGGCACTGCGCCATTGCTCGGTATGCCAAGTAGTCTACCTGGTTCGTGCATTAATGCCAAATCATTTGTGCGAATTCGTGGTATGCCGATCGATGCCTCCGTATCTGATATCTTGAACTTTCTTGACATTCATTCGAGCAGTATTGTGTTCCAAGGTGTCCATCTTGTTTACAACACACAGGTAGCTACCAGATATTGCCTCCTGTTAATCTTACAGTCTTACAAGTAGTTTTTGGATATGGCTATAATGTCTAATTGTCTCATTTCGAAATACAAAAAACACTGTACTACACTGTCCAGCATCGATTTTATTTCTTTAGTGCTATTAATGAATAAAATATCTCTGAATGTCTAAAATTTTGAATGAAAGCCTTTGTGATTTAATAGAGAACATAAATGTCAAATTTTGTGGCCACGTCACACATAGGCTTCTACTGTTACGTAGCTAACAAATTAGGAGGTATAGTTTAATTAAGAGTAATAATAAAAACAGGTATACTTTGATAAAAATATACTACTTATTACTCGCAAGTGATAGCCCAGGACAGCTGTTTCGGCCTTGTTGGACCTCATCAGCTAGGCACAATCACTGCCTGAGCAATATATAGTGTTTGTATATTTCATATCAAAGCATAAAAGTAAAAAATTGCAAATTTTACTTAAAAAGAGAAAAAATAGAAGAGATTAATAAGAGAATAGGAGGCATAGTTTAAATTTTTATATTTTAGGGTCAACCGGCTGGAGAAGCAATAATTCAGATGATAAGCGAAATTGCAGCAACTGCTGCTGTAAGTGCAAAACACAAGACGATGTTTTACGTCGCTTCGGGTAAGCGTTCTCAGGTGGATATGGTTTACTGCAGTCCATCGGAAGTGGCCCACCTAGCTGGACTGCCGTCTCCTGGAACGCCAACGGCTCCACCGCCCCTCCCAGGACATGCCCTACCAGCAGCCGCATTTCTGCACCGACCGCCATCCGTCTTCACACACCAAACATCGGGTAGGAACTTTGAACTTTTGATACGAATATCGAATTTGATCAATTAATCTATACAATAATGGATCTTATAATCTGTTTCTATTGAATGATAAAAATAAACTTTACACGAAAGCACAGCACTTTTTAGTTAGTGAAAATGCTCAAAAATTCAAAATATATTTTAGCTTTGAAGAAAATCAAATCAATAGGTAATATTTGTTTAGAAATCTTGTGTTGAATGTAATACTATAAAAGATAGTTGTAAGTAACATTTAGTTTACTTTTGAACAGATATTTTTAATTTTTTTAATTTTATTGTTTTTGAACCAAAAAGTTATTTTGAGCTTTTTCTTAATCTTAATATATCTAACAGAAAGCTATTACAATGATAGGATAGTAACCAGTACTACGTGGTTCCATTAAAAATAATTATAAACCATTGTAAAACAGAAATACATGTTTACTATTGTAGTAATGAAAGTAGAGCAATTTTTACGGTTTATAAACTCATATATTAGGACCACAAGTACGAGTACCTAGCTTGAATAAGGATTGTATGTATGTGGGTGTGCGGTATTGATTTGTGTGTCGAATAACATTTCTTTATTAGCTGATCAAACCAAGTTGTCTATACACAGGCTATGTTATGTACCTACTCCCAAATTACTCTTATCATATTTTCCAAGTGATTTTCACATGTTGCTTGTATTGTAACGAATCTAGCTGACTAAATCCTATTTATTGCTGGGATTAGAGAGTACGGAATACCTATTTTATTGGTATGTGCAGTTGTGTGTAGGTACCTACTGTGCTAATTTACGTTAAAGTTACTTTATTAGATAAAAATGGTGGTATTTAATAAGGACGACCTCTTTTATTGAAATAGATTAAAATTAACTAACGTCTACGTGTCAAGTGTACCTGTATATAATCAGACGACATTTTGCATTTTGCTAATTCAATGAAAATGTTCAATATTTGTCTGAATTCATTATGTTTGCAAATAACTTGTATATTATGAATTGCAGTTGTGCAATACAAATAACTTTTCGCAAACGGAAGTCTGATAGGCCATGTTTATTTTGACGCATTTATTTACTTTCTTGCTGCTGAAATGGAATGGGAAATTAATCAATTGTATAATTAGTGATTAAATTACGTTTCTATTAAAATAAAAACGAATCCACCAAAATCCTCTTTGTTATTAAATGATCCTTTTATTGTAACGGACTTAAGTTATTGACTTTGATGATATTCAGTAAAAAAATTGTGTTTAATTTATAAGCAAGGACCGAGCGTCCAAAATTTGACATAGTTGAAACTACTAATTGAAGAAACAAAGCTATGTATTTTGGTTGATCAATTGTTGTATGATCCTACAGTAAAAGTGGAATAATAAAAACGGCGCACAGAGGGTTCTTTTGGGATTTTTTGGGTGACACTACAGATACATTGGAACAATATCCCATATATGGTATTTCTGTACCAACAATTTTCGCCATAGATTGACTGGACTAGAAAAATGTTTAAGGTTTTTATTATCAGGGGAAGATTTTCATAACATTCAACTTGGAAATCTACAAACAACATGAAATAATTTTAATAAATTAAATATAATTCATAAACACCAATATTACCAGGACACCCATCTGATTAGTTTCAGGGTAATTGCCGCTCATCAATACAGAGTACGATTCGAACCCGGGACCTTTTGATTAGCATTCAAGCGACTAACGCAGTTTGTTATAATGATTATATCTTACAACAGTTGACTTTATAAATATAAATCTGAAAACACTGATGTTGTTGGGATTTTTAAATTAACTATGACTGTCTAATATGATGTGCTTTCAGTTTATCTCTACAAATTTGTCATTTTGTCAAATTTGATAACATTTTATTTTCTCGAGTGTACATACGTTTCCAAAAATGCATATATTACAAGTTCTGTGTGAAATTTCGTTTAGAGATCACAAATATCTAAGCGCATCGGTCAAGTAGCTATTTTGTTAACAACAGTGATGACACACATATGCTAACTACTTTCCCTTTTGCATAGATAAGGCTGAAGAACAGCGATAGATGTCAATAGCGTCCCAAAACATTTATAATTTTGTACATAAAAATCAATTTGTAGTTTTCAATGCTGCATCGAAACTGATATTTGACTAATATAATTTGTAGCAACTGGTCTGCCTCCCGTATCAGGTCTTTCAACCTACCCTTATATCAGCATAGCAGCACCAGGCACTAATGGAGCACCAACTTTGTTCAGCACAGCATCTGCACCGGGCCAGCCTTCCATATTGGCCCCTGTACCTCCTGTTCCCCATCGGCCCTATGCCCATCCGCCACCGACGCTGTTATACACCTATCCCAACCCTGGAACCACCGGATGGCCATATCCCCAATCAGCTCTTGGTCACCACACCTTGGCTGCTGCTGGTCTGGTCAATAATGCTTATTATCTCTCTGCTGCCGCTTCCCTCCAGCCGTCGCTTACTGTGGCCACTGCTGCAGGTACAGCACCGGTGGTTACAACCACACCTGCAGGCTTGACCAATGGCTTTGGAACAGTCAGCTCTACCAACACCACTACTGTCATTGCCAAGGGATTGCCTAAAGACGCTGCTCTTGAGGAGATATTAAGCTTAGTAGATGGCGTTCTTAATAATGGAGTAAGTTGCTTGATATTGATAATAATAATTTGATATGAAGAATAGAAACATTAAAGCTTTATTAAAATCTCAAACGTTTTTGTCTAAGCATTTAGACTTTTTTAAGAAAGTAGGTAGTTGTTACAGTTTGAAAATAAAATGGCGGTGTTTATACAAAACAAATTCAAAAAACAAATTCCAATTCACTTAAAATTCTTTAAGCGTAAAAATGAACCAAAGTTATGTAAACATATTTTTATTGAGGGATGGATTCTTAGACTTAAATAGAAAGCTTCTTTGATTTATAAACAAATCATCTATAATATTGAAACGAGCGTTAAAGTGTATGTTACAGTTATTTCAGATAGAAATTTGGTCATTAATGTGAGATTAAAGATTAGGTTTGCAATGCTCCAACATCCGCTTTCCGAGGTGGAGAAATTCAAACCTAATCTTAAATCTCCCATTATGATCCACCTCTTAATAAAAATTTGTTTAACTGTGGTTCATTTTTATGATTAAAGTAATTTAAGTAAATTTGTAATTTCTTTTTGTGTTTTTTATATTAATGTTTATATTGTGTAAACAGCGCCACTTTATATTTAAACTGTAACAACTACCTAACGTTCTAGAAAAGTCTAAATCGTTAGACAAAAACGTTTAAAATTTTAACAAAGCCGTTATGTTCAACACTATGTTTATATCCTTTATTTGGTTTTACAAGTCATTTTCGATTAGTCAACTATAATTTATAATACAGTCAAACCCCGTTTACGGCCAATCCTAGGGGATTTTTTTCTGGCCGTTATACGGGGTGGTCGCTTAA
>JAUYWI010107250.1:0-11129 GCA_034780595.1 Parotoplana pacifica
ATATTGTACATAATTTTTAACATGTTATTTAAAATAATATATTAGTTGGATTTTTACGGGCGCATCTTTGTTGGACACCCTGTACATAGATACACGTAGTTCTAACAGAATTTATAAGTTCTGTAAAACCTAGTCTAGTGACTTTGTGTCTAGGACCCCTTACAGGGATTAGATGTTTATTTCTAATTTCTAAAACAGGTTTAACTGCTTGAAATAGGGTCCCACCTGATATTTCACAATTATTCTACGTGACATACTAAAAGTCATTAAAAAAATCCTCATTGGGAAAGGTTTTAAAAATTATTCAAGTGTCCGTTTCTATACTAATTTCCTATCGTATTTTTCATGTTCATCTAATTGGCCAATAATTTTTACGAAACTGCCTTCTGATGATGTTATAAGCATTTTTAAAATGCTGAGGTCATATGAGGGAATCCATAAGGTCAGAGAAGAAATAGAAAATGATAAACGCCTTACAGTATGTCAACTAGAGGTAAATACAGTCGTGTAAAAATAGTTATTATCGCATTTTGTATGAAAATTTGATAAAAAGGAAAATCTGTCTCTTCAGACAAAAAAATCTTCACATGAAATACTTCAAATTTTGCTACTGGTGTTAAAAGTTGCTTTTAGTTACAATAAATGCAAAAGCAACAAATTATGGTTTGGCTCTATGGTGATGAAGAACATCCTGATGTCCTCCGCCAGTCATTTCGGTCAAAGAAATTTTTATTCACCATCTGCATCAGGTGTGATGTACGTAGATATGTTCCAAGTAACTGTAAGATGACCAGCAAAGTATTTAAACCATAGATATTTGTTTAAAATGAATTTCTAAGGATACGCACAGATAACAATTACTTTATCTAAGTCAATTGCATTTGGCTGTAATTTCTAAAGTCAAACGTTTAAAATAAAATTAAAAACCAAAATATGATGTCCAACATACTTTTATGTTGTTTAGTCAACTTAACCCTTGGTAGAAAATGACCAAGCCGATTTACTTGAAATTTAGAATCTGCGCACCAAATTCTCTTGCAGATTTATTAACATCATTTTTTGTGTGAACCCCAAAGTCACTTGATGGACCTCTGAAAATGTGAAGTATGTCCCAAAATGCCAAAATGTATTTTTTACATAAAATCAATTCTGAAGCTAAATAGTAATAGAATCGACCAATATTTGGTAGATAAACACTTTATTGATTAATATATGTACATATATTCCAGGATTTTTAAAATATTGATATCTATGAACAGGGTGCAACCTGAGAGAACCAAAATCCAATATTTTTTTTAAATTATGCAAACAACGCTGAATTGATTTTCTTCAAAGTTGTGGTGGTTATTTAACAATTGTAAAAAAAATCATTAAAAAATTATGATTTTTTGTCAAAAATTACATATGAAAATCATTTATATTATTTATATATATACGTAGATAGGAAAAATAGAAAATTTAGTTTCCTAATAAATTAATCACAGTTCAGTGCAATGTATTTATATTTGGAATAAATATTCTTAATCTCGTATGTATGTTATAAGTGTGCCAACTAAACAGTCATAGTTTTATCCAAAGTCAGAAATGGGGCTCCACTTATTTTGGGACTAGACCCAGCTGATGCAATAAAATAATTTTTTCTTAAATTTAATTATAGAGCAGAAAATCATTCCGAAACCACTAAAATTGATCTAGAAATTACTAATAAGCTATTTTAAATAAATTAAAGCCATTTATAAGTGTATGTGAATATATTCACGTTTTAAAAAAATCATAGATCAGCAACCACAAAAGTGAGCAATGGAATTCTAAATCTCAAAGTCTAGCAAGATGTTTGGTTTGGATTTTAGAACCAAGTAAACGATTCTGGTTAAAAATATCAATTCCCCCCCCACAAAAAAACGATAATCATTATTTATTTAAAAAAAACAGACCTGCAAACCAAATCTGAAGTAAGTAGTACAAACTTTAATTTTTTGACCTGATGACATCAACCCCTTTATCAATTTATTTCAAAAATATTTCTGTCGATGAATCTTTCTAAGGTACCTGTGTACCAAATTTCAGTCCCATCCACGGGAAGTATGACATTTATAAATAACGCAATTCCCAAAATATGCATCATTTATTTAAAAGATGAAACTAACATCATTTTAGTCAACATCATTACTGATCATAACAAAAAAGTTTCTAGTACCTTATTGCTAAGTAGAAACGATAGTTTTCTCCATCTGAAGATAATACACTTACCATTTTAGTATACTGAAATCGCGTTTTCATCACGGCAAGTGGATGAGTAACTGCCTGCGCTCCAAAAGAACTGGAAACAGCTAACAACCAAATAACCCAAGTAGGTGGTTTGTATGAAAATTCATCATGAAGGTATTCAATATAGAAATCACGCAAAACGTCATACACTAATAGGTCAATTACTGAATAACTTGTTGCATAAAGCGTAGAAGAAAGTAGTCCACGATAAAAGGACTTCATCCCACTTTCAGCATAGATTTTCCCTATACAGTCAAAAGTATTCCTATATTGGTCAGCCGTCCGCAACATCATTCGAGTTTTTACCAACTAAAATAAAATTATTAAAATTTGTAGTTGTAGTTGAGCTGTAAGCACAAACATCATGTACATATCTAGTGGGAGGTAACATCCCAAGCAAAACTTCCCCCACACCCAGGCTACGTGAAAGGTAGAGCATACTGCAAAGATACAATTTTGTGACTACGTTTTTTTTTACTTTCATCGCCTCACTGTTATCCTGCAAAATTTTATGATTCTTGTTCTTTGATGTTATTTAAACCCTTATCCAAGTTGCACCTGCAGGCTCAGAAACTATTCTTCTGCACAACATTTCATAGAGATTGTTCTCTGATGTCATTAGCACTAATTTTTCATGTAACACCGGTGAGGGCTACGTCAACAGATCCCCGAAAAAGTGTGGGCATAGGACTTCTGAAAATGGATAAACTTTGGATTTTCATAGCTCCTGTACTTTAAACCCTAGAATAAACAAATTGGGTCTGTAGATTGGACTTTGCAATGTTTAAAAAAGTGTACATATTTCTTAAAGTTCCATCTTTTAAAATTTCTTCTTCCTTCTTTCTTTCTTCAGCATCGCTAATGGTCCATTAACATTAACTGATTTCAATAAAATTTAACGCATATTAAATGTTCGAGGTACTATAAAAATGCTTTTTAGTTTTGTTGATATATCCTAGCAACCTCATAGAAACGAGTAATCAGTAATGTGTATTAGTAGTATAAAACGAAACTCTACCGATTTAAGTGCAATTCAGCATCATAAAAAAGAATAAAATTAAATGCTGCTTTCAACTAAATTATATAAACACAACGTATGTTTCGTGAGATACATCATTTTAAAGTTAGTTTGGCAGTTATTAGTGGTGCAAGATATTTTTATAGAGAAAATGTGAATGGCTATATAATAATCTACTAAAAGTCATCTATTTAGTTAAAATATATATGTAAATAAAACCAAAACAAATGAACTAAGATTGGCTCTAAAGATGGTTAGCTCGACCAAAACAAATTCCAAAAATGTTGAAATATGTAAAATTAATTATAGTTAGCTATGGTATTTATGTAGGTTGGTATGGCTCTAACTAGATTTCATTAAGTAAATAACTAGATATTTAAGAACATGAATTAAATTACATATTTTAAAGACTTTAGCGCTAACAAAATGTAGTAATCATACCTCTGCATATTTTGCGATCCTTGTTATCTTAAATTATGTATAATTTCGACCATTCTAACCATATTTAATTTCACTTGTTTCAAGAATTTTTGGAATTTGTTTTGGTCCTTTTTGACCAATCTTATTAATAAATGTGCAAAAAACGGTACAATAATCGGAAATGAATTTCCTGAGTTTTATGTCCAAATTATATGAAAAATATATAATTTTTCTTTTAAAGTGGGTTATTTCTGCAAATCGTATCACGCTCTGTGAAGGCTATGAAGGGTCTTCTATAATTGGCGTTTAATTTTAGTTTTTTTAGTTAAAGCAGATCCAAAAATGTTTGTTTCCTAAAAAATCATCCAAATTTAGTCAAAAATCATATTATATTTCCTTTTCTTCTTCTAGTTCTGGTGGAACGACCGTTGTCTGTGTCCGATCCCATCCAGAAATTTCGGGATTTGGAAGGAAAAACGAAGATATCTGAAAAACCGAATGAAGTTGATTGTCCTCCCATTTAGGGCACGTGGTGAGAAGGTGGTGGGTGTCCTCTTCTTTGCTTTCGTCGCACTCTCTAAAAATGTGGAAGTCGCTCATCCAAATGGCCGATACTACAGGTTACGGACTTTTTGTTGATGCTTATTACATATAATTAAAAAATTAGCGTGGTCCTACAGAAGTACTTTTAAGGAAAATTTTGTTATTTTTATTAAAATTTAGATTAAATATAATACTAATTGCAAGTAATGATTGCATAACTACCAAAAATAACATAAATTGCTTTTCTAAAAGAGATTTCTTGCAAACGTTAACATTACGCTATTTTTCTTGTTACTTGACCAGGCATAGTGTCCAACTTCTAACTAATTGCTTCAGAGTCTTTCAATGATTCTGATATTTCTCAAGTGACATACTGAAGGTCCTATAAAATCATCCGTTTTGAAAATTCAGAAAATTATCTAAAAGTGGTCGTTCCTATGCTAACTTCCTACCTTAATAATCGATTTTTTCTCGTTCATCCAATTGATAATTTACGCTACTGCCTTCATGATGTGATAAGCATTTAAAAATTAGTGTGGTCCTACTTTCATGGGAAATGCGTTTTCATTAAAATAGATATGTTGTTTTTGTCAAAATTAGACTATACCATATACTATTTACAAGTAATATAATTTTGACATAAAGATATTTCAAAGATAACCATATGCCAATTGGATGAACATGGAAATGTCAATTATTAAGAGAATGCAAAATAAAATAGGAACGACCACATTTGGATGATTTTTAGAACTTTCTACAAGGAAGATTTTTTAAGAACACTTATGAAATATCAAAACCATTTAAAAAACCGTTGAAACATTTAATTTGGGATTAAACCTATTTTGCCACAGAATGATGACTAATAGTCAGTTTATGTTTCATGTCCTGAATTTTTAAAAAGTACAATATTTTTAATATAAATCTTAGTCTTTTAACTAAGATTCATATTAAAAATATCGTACTTTTTGTACTTTTTATTGTTATGCTCGTCAAAAACTTGTGATCTTATTTACAATTAGAGCATTCTTCTTTGACTTTCACAGTTAAAATATTTGTTTCTGAGAAGCTTGATAGTGTTGGCGTAGATTATTGCAAATAGGTTACTTTTCTCAGAGTGTCTGCTTTCTTCATTCATTATGATATCTTGTGTATTAACTATTTGTTTACTAGTCAATTTTTTGATAGTGTTGAAAACTTTGCTGGGGTCGTCTTTCATATTCATATTACTAGCAAAGTTTCTCCAGAAGTCTCTTTTCTACTTGACAAGTTTTCTGGCATTCCTGTGAGCTTCAAGATACTGGTCGACATATCTTTGTATTTTTGCCTTTATTCTACCGTTTGTAGCGGCTCTTAATCGATGTGGAAATACGTTTGAACCACCAGGCTTTGGAGCTACGTTTTTTGTAGGATAGGATATTTTGGTAGCATTATTGATAGCTTTGAAAAATTGATTATTAGGAGAATTTACATTGTTATGAGGTCATTGGTCCAATGAGACAATTTGCTGTTTACGTAATCATAGAATAACCTCCAGTTCATCTTTTTACAAGCATAAATAGGGCTTTTGCCTTTATTGGAATGGTTAGATTTATAGCGTCTTTGCTTTCTAACAGGATGGATACAAAATCATTGCCACAGTTATCAAGAGGTCTCCAATCAAACAGCTTGGTCGTAGATAAGAAACTGAAACATCAGGGGTAATTCTGGTAGAGGAACCGTCATTAAGGATTGCAAAATGGTGGGTGTCATTCCAGTATTCAATTTCTTGGCCTTTATTGTCTTCATCATAGTGCGGGTCAAAAAGGTAAGCGTGGGCATTCATATCTCCAGCAATAATCCATTAAAGCGGTCATGACGGAGATCGGGGGCTCCTGCTCTATTGGGTGGAATGTAGATATTGAGCATGTTCAAATTAGTCCTAATACGTTTATAAGCTGTTCTGATACGTCGATAAAGGTGCTAAACTGCGGATTCCTTTGGACAGTATTCGATAAAATCCAATTGTGATAATCGATATAAAACTTTATACGCTTCGTAGAGAATGTTCTACTGCACCTATTATCAAGATTATTTGTTAATTAAATGTGACGTATTCGTATATGGTGGCGTAGCCTCAGCTCGAATCCCGTACAATTATTTGAAAGTGCCCTTTTTGTGGTTTTATGGTCAAAACAAATGTTGCTACATTTGCTGGATTTGTGTAAAATGTAAGGAGTCTCGCCAAAACTCAAAAACGTTTCTTAGTAGCTTCAAGAGTTTTCTAGAATATGCGCTTTTTTGGTGTTACGGTCTTTGAGTGAACTTAGGTTCAGAAAATGGTTACAAGAAATGACAAAAAAGGATCGCAAATGGTCAAATAAATAATTAATAACTCAAATGAACAAACCTCAAATAATTCTAATTAAATCTAACTTTTATTTATATTTTTTAAAAGATACAAGTGTCGAACAATTGCAATAATTGCATTAATTCAAAAACTTAACTATATAAAATCGTATCTAAATTGATTTTTATTCAAATGGCTTTAAGAAACGGTACTAAGTATTTTAGAAGCTGAATTAATGGGTAATTTTCAACAGTAGAAAGACAAGTTTTCTAATAAAGCCTTAAATGAAAATTGCTGGTATAAAACAATGCGGATCTAGTAATTTAAGACATTTAATAAATGGTTTGGAATAATTTGGATAAAAGATACGATGTATAAATTTTCAATCAGTTTGCTAGTCCTAGCAACAGTTGCTAAGTTTAAAGCTCATTTAATGAAGTTCAAATTTGATAACTAATGTTTCCTGTGTAAAATAAGATACATAGTTGCTATGATGTGTTGTAGTTATGTTCCTAGCGCAACAGTTTCTAAGTAAAAAGTTGATAAAACGCCGTAAAATGGTGTCAAGAACATTTTTTGAAATAATATTAATTTCTAAAAAGTGTTTTGTTTTGATCAATGAGATTTAAGGCTGATACTCTCTCTGGCACATGTAGAAGAAGCACCTAGAAAATTATCAATAAAATTGTAAATTAATGTTTGAAACATTTTGAAATCATGTTGATGTAATAAATAAATATCGTTTCGAAGAAATTTACCAAAATAAATTTGATTTCAGCCAACTAAATTTGAGCCTAATAATTGCTAATTAACAGACAACACTATAAATATGTTCATGCAATCTAAAATAATGTTAGGAACATTTTAATAATCATAGTGATATAAAAAATATGTTTAATTTTCAGGATATAAAAAAATAAGGGTTCCAACAATTAGATTACACATTTATGATTTCTATGGCCCTTTGGGCAATCATTCATAGAGCAAACATTTCAATATGGATTTACCTGTCACAATGACGAAAAACCACCTTCAAATATTATTTTGAGACCTAAATTGATAACAAATGCCTTTCAAAAAAGTCGTCTGTATATTAAATAATTGTTCATAGAAAGTCTTATATTAGATTAGAACAAATCGTCTATCAAAGTCTCTAGAAAAAGTTATCATTTAGGCACATTGAGTAAAATGGGTAATTTGGGACAATTTTCTTCAATTTACGACTTTTTATAGAGCTTTTCAAAATTCATAACAATTTATGAATATCTTCTCTATGGACAACTTTATTAGAAAGTTGACCTTTTCATATCGCTCAGAAACTTTTCAAAATTGAAGTCTGTTCTAAGGACAAAAATCTCCTTTGACTTCTTCAAATTTTGACCTTTTAATTTGAACCGGAAAAATGAGGCGTGAACGGCAAAATAGTAATCAGTGACCCGTTGTGGTCAAAGAATACTAACATTTTGAAGAAGGTGGTGTGATAAAAGTATTCTTAAATAACAGACTACTTACTTCAAGTGGATACGACACCAGGTGACTGGTACTACCTGCAATACATCCGCATTGGACACGTTCCCAATAGGTCACGCCTCGATCTATGTCGCCTCCGCTGTATAAGTCCTTGATCTGTTCATAGAGAAAACATTTTAATAGGGATTCTGGAATGATACGAACGCAATTTACGATATTTCCCTGCCACAATGACAGAACACCACCTTCAGATCTCATTTTGAGACCTAACTTGAACATACCAATGGTCGTTCGTGTCATAATCGTTGCTTCAATTCTTTCCAATGGAGATGTTACAGCTACCGCTATTATAGAAGAAATCACTAAAAAATAATTGAATTATAATTGACAATACATATACAATCCAGTTCATACTAAAACAGGCTTTCTAATACTTTTCTTCTGAATATCTTCAACTTTTTCTCTTTTTATGCAAAATTAGCCATTTTTCTTTACTTTTATGCTTTGATATGAAATATACGAACATTTTATATTTCTCAGGCTGTGATTATGCCTGGCTGATGAGGCTCAATAAGGCCGAAACAGATGACCTGGGCTATCATTTGTGAGTAATATAGATAAGTAGTATATTTTATCAAAGTATAACTTTTTTTAAATTACTCTTAAAATTAATGTTCCAGTTAGATATGACCAAACATAAATTAAACTTCGGTGGGTGGGGTACCACCACCTCCCCAGCATATATTCTCAGATTGTTCATAAACGCCTTCAGCAAGTTCAATAAAATTTGAACTCAGTTCACCAAATTCTCTTGCAGGTATTTGGATGCAAAAATGTGTTTGGTCTGAGCCCCCTATGTTCACAAGATAGGTAGTTTTCTGAAAAATAAAGTTTGGCTAAAATAGGTAAAGTGCAATTTTTACAAAACGTTCAATTTTTTGGTAGATATATTGTAAGCATGTCATAATTTATACGAGTATATATAAATTCAAAAAAATAAAACAAAATTTGTCGGCAGCTATGGGATAATAAAATAAGAAGAAGAATACTTTTCGAAAACTAGTTTCTTTATTGTCAAATCAAAAAAGTGATAGCGATGTTCAAATTTAAATATACAGTTATAGATATCAATTTAGATAGTGTGTAGTATTGAATATTTTATATAAGAGTATGGCATAAAAATTCATTATTACGTTCTCTAAAGTGTCTGTTACAATCTAAAATAGTTTGTCCAATGTAGAATTGATTACAGTTTCAAATTAAACAATAAATAATATTATTACTTTTACAAGTCAAATTTTGGTTAGCGTATAAAATAGGTCTCTTAGACAATTTAATAATGGTACCGGCAATCATTATTTTACAAGTTTTACATCTAGAAAGACATACACATATTAGAAAATGCAAAGATATTAGATGTAAAACTGGTAAAATAATGATTGCCGTCACCATTATTAAATTGCCTGAAAATACAAAATTCAGATGCAGTATATGCCATACGCATTATGCGAAAGAATGACTCTAATATTCATCCTCATCTTTTACCATAACTTCAATTTAAAAAATTATATATCAGCCCTGAAGAATTTCTCTCAAACTAAGAATATGTTCACTAAAAAGAATATTCGCATCACTGATAAATGTAGCAATAATTTATTTAACTTTTTGAAATCTAGAAAAACATATGTATATTAGAAAATGCAAAGATATTAGATGTCAAACTTATAAAATAATGATTGCCGGTTACCATTATAAAATTATCTAATAGACCTATTTTATACGCTAACCAAAATTTGACATGTAGAAGTAATAATATTATTTATTGTTTAATTTGCAAATGTAATAAAATCTACATAGGAGAACCTTGTCTACCCTTTCATAAACGGATTAATCTTCACAGACAACACACTAATGATTCTAGATACACTTTATTAGGTTGTAACAGACACTTAGAGAATGTAATAATGAATTTTATGCCATACCCCTATCTAAATTAAACTTTATCGAATCTTATTTTATTAATTATTTAAAAGCCGAACTTAATAATATGTAAATGCTGATTTTTTTATGTAAAATGTATACCTATATATCTATTACTTGACTGATTGTAATGTCAATATAACTATATATTTAAATTTGAATATTACAATCACTTTTTCGAACTGACAATAAAGAAACTAGTTTTTGAAAAAGTATTCTTCTTCTTATTTATTTATCCCATAACTGCGAACTAATTTTATTTTATTTTTTTGAACTTATACATATATCGTTTGACCCCAATCGGTTACTTTGTTTGAGAGCAAAAATTTTGGCCGACTTCAAAGTAGTGAATAAATCGAATAAGAATTCAATTCTGAGTCGATTAAGGTCAACACTTATAGATGTCAATTTTTTCATACGTTTTAGATAAAAGTGGTGGCTGAGAATTAGTAAAAGCTGCTTTAGAAAGATTCATCGGCTATGTCCAAAAAATAAAGTTTGTACAATTGACTTCAAGCATAGCATGTCATGTTTTAAGAGATATTCTCTTTGTGATATATAATATTGTATCGAGGTGAATTCTGAATCGAATAATCTCATGTTACATATTACCTATTTTAAATTTTCCGTCAACTAAAAAGAGACCCTTATTCACATATACTTGTTACGTGAATTTTTCATATCTTTATGGCAAATTCTATTTTTAATTTACCCATTTAATTTTTTTTAAATTTCCGCCTAACGAAAATGAACATGGGGGATGGGGGTTAAAAATAAATTGGCCTTAATTCTCAGAATTGAATTCTGAGTCGATTAAGGTCAACTTATTTTTTAATAAGGGTCGAATTACACTACTACTTATATGGTTACTAAGGTTTTACGTGGTCAAATATTCATATATTTGTAAAAAAATTAGCTTGCTGCTATACCATGCTGGTATCCCTAGCAACAGTTGCTAAGTGGAAAGTTAATTAGATGAAAGTTCATACAGGGTGTCCCAGAAGTTACTACCGTTCAAATTTTTATTAATTATTAAGTAAAAATAAGATTATTTAATTTTCTATGTATACCTGTTTATATATCTATGTAAATTGAAATTTCATA